>CAUYLG010077734.1:0-14150 GCA_963573385.1 Cacajao melanocephalus
AATAAATGGTGTTGGGAAAACTGGCTAGCAGTGTGCAGAAAGCAGAAACTGGACCCCTTTCTGACACCTTACACTAAAATTAACTCCAGATGGATTAAAGACTTAAACATAAGACCTAACACCATAAAAACCCTAGAAGAAAACCTATAAACCATTTTTATAACAATATTAGATTTTATAAATGCTTATGTGTTTACCTGTCCTGAAATATTTATTTCTTCATATGGCTTCAAGTTGCTATGTATTCTCCTTTCATTTCACCCTCCAGGACTCTCTTAATAATTTCCTGTACAACAGGTCTAGTAGTAATAAACTCCCTCTACTTTTGCTTATCAGGAATGTACTAATTTCTCCTTTACTTTTAAAGAATGTTTTGCTAGATATAGGATTCTTAGTGTTTTTTTTTGTTGTTGTTTGTTTGTTTTTTTGTTTGTGTGTGTGTGTGTGTGTTTTTTTTTTTGTTTTTTTTTTTTTTTGAGCACCTTTAACACTAGATCACTGCCTTCTGGCCTTAAATGTTTCTGATGAGAAATATGCTGATACATTTTCTGAGAATCTCTTGTATGTGAATTGTTGCTTCTCTCCTGTCATTTTAAAGATTTTATAATTGTCTTCGGCTGGCAACAGTTTGATTACAATGTGTCGCAGGAAGGGTCTCTATAAATCTTAAGTTACTCATGTGTTTATATGCATGTTTTTTAAAAAATCAAATTTGGGAAGCTTTTGGCCATTGTTTTTTCAAATAATCTGTTTCTTTTTCTAATCTCCTTCTCATCTTTCCATAATGCATTTGTTGGTTTGTTTGAAGATCTCCCACCAGTCTCTTAGATGCTGTTTACTTTTCTTTAATTATTATTTTTTCTTTTCCTTCGATGTATTATTTTCCAGTGTCTTATCTTCAAGTTCAGTGATTCATTCTTCTGCTTGTTGAAATTTGGTTTTTAGTCTCTCTAGTAAATTTTTTATTTCAGTTATTAGATTTTTTAGGTCTAGAACATCTTCTTGTTTTCTTTTTAGGTTTTTATCTCTTTATTGATATATACATTTTGTACATAAATCCTTTTCTTGACATTATCCATGTCTTTCTTTAGTTATTTAAGATAACAAAGACTTTTAGTAAAGTCTTTGTCTAATAGGTCTGACAAGTTGCTTTCTGGCGAGTTTTTTTTTTTTTTTTCCTTTGAATGGGCTACGTTTTGTTTCTTTGTATGTTGCGAATCTTTTGTTAATAACTGAATATTTGAAACTAATGATGTTTTAAGTCTGGAGATAAAACTTTCCCTCTTTTCCAGGGGTTTTATGTTTCATTTTTGTTTTTTTTTGTCTTTATTGTGTTCCGTTTTTTACTGGCTTTAAAATGTCTTCATTTTCATGTCATGCCTGGCTTGTAATCTTAAGATTCTCTCACATCTTTTCTGATTATCCACCTTTCTCTGACCATGTATAGTGACTTTCTAATTCCCCTCATGCACATAATTGCTTTTGAAAATCCTGGTCTCTAATGTCTGGGTCTAAAAAGGGGAAAGATGAAAATGAAGGGAGAGTACAAGGCACTGGCTCTTTAAATCCTTTAGTTGCTTTAGTCAGAGGGGGAGGGACTTACAATCACACAGAAGGAGGCTGTGTGCAACAACAGATGCCTACCTATGTGTCTGTACTTCGGTGATCAGAAGGAGCAATCAGTAGAACAGAGCATAAATTCTTAATACCTGCAGAATAGTGTTCTCCAGCTACTGAAAAATGTATAAATTGCTCCATAAACATGCGCAGCTACCTGCAATTTGGTTTGAGGTAGAGAATGGCTAGCCACTGCTGAGCTAAAAGTTAAACTTTACTAAAATTGACTGCAATTTATTGGCAAGACATCTCCTGAATGTTACAAGCCTTCAATAGACTCCAAAGTTCCAAAATATTCATCCAAAACCAATCTGCCAGTGTGGTGGCTGTCTAGGTAGGAAAACAGATTCCTGGTGCTTCCTACTCCATCAACCTATTAGAATCTTCTTAGTACCTATATTTTGCATTGATGTTTATAATGTCATTCCAAATGAATATCAAATGAGGCACAATGTGTTGTATCAATAAAAGTTTCATGGGAATGAAAATAAAAGTGGTTTGCCTCCTGACATTTTATTATACAAATTTATAAACACAAAGCTTTAAAAAAATTATAATGAACCCTTACACAGAAGGTTCCTAGAGTCTATCATTAACATTTTTACCAAAGGCTCTCTTCAAATACTAATTCTATAAATTGGTGCTGGGTATACTTGCACTAGTAACTTAACCTCCCTAAAACTCAGTATCTTTATCTAGAAAAGGGGGATAAGGGTAGTACTTACTTCATGTATTGCTGCAACAATTGCATGATATCTGTGCAGAGTACTTAACCTAGCACCTGGTATAAGGTAGATATCAGTAAGTGTAAACAATAGTAATTTGCATTTGTTGAATTAATATATGAAAATATAATGTGGTTCCTGAAGATGCTCCTAAAAGAATTTTAATAACTTTAATATGATTTCAGCTACTGGATGAAAGACAGTAGTGTCTTTACTTAAGGGTAAGTATACTGAAGAATATGAACATGAAAATTTTTTCTTAATTAGTTGAACCAATGTACCTACATAAAAACTGCAGCCCAGTTATTATTATTATTATATTATACTTTAAGTTCTGGGGTACATGTGCAGAAGTGCAGGTTTGTTACATAGCTATACATCTGCTATGATAATATGCTGCACCCATCAACTCATCATCTACATTAGGTATTTCTCCCAGTGCTATCCCTCTCCTATCCCCCAACCCCCTGACAGGCCCTGGTGTGTGATGTTCCACTCCCTGTGTCCATGTGTTCTCATTGTTCAACTCCCACTTATTACTGAGAACATGTGGTGTTTGCTTTTCTGTTCTTGTGTTAGTTTGCTGAGAATGATGATTTCCAGTTTTATCCATGTCCCTGTAAAGGACATGAACTCATCTTTTTTTATGGCTGCATAGTATTCCATGCTGTATATGTGCCACATCTTCTTTATCAAGTCTATCATTGATGGATATTTGAGTTGATTCCAAGTCTTTGCTATTGTGAACAGTGCTGCAATAAACATATGTGTGCATGTATCTCTATAGGAGAGTGATTTATAATCCTCTGAGTAAGTACCCAGTAAGTGATTGCTGGGTCAAATGGTATTTCTAGTTCTAGATCCTTGAGGAATCATCACAGTGTCTTCCACAATGGTTGAACTAATTTACACTCCCACCAACAGTGTAAAAGTGTTCCTATTTCTCCACATCCTCTCCAGCATCTGTTGTTCCCTGACTTTTTAATGATCGCCATTCTAACAGATGAGAGATGGTATCTCAATGTGGTTTTAATTTGCATTTCTCTAATGACTAGTGATGATGAGCTTTTTTTTGTCATGTTTGCTGGTTGCAGAAATGTCTTCTTTTGAGAAGTGTCTGTTCATATCCTTACCAATTTTTGATGGTTTTTTTTGTTTTTTTCTTGTAAATTTATTTAAGTTCTTTATAGATTCTGAATATTAACCGTTCATCAGATGGATAGATTGCAAAGATTTTCTCCAATTCTGTAGGTTGCGTGTTCACTCTGCTGATAGCTTCTTTTGCTATGCAGAAGCTCTTTAGTTTAATGAGGTCCCATTTGTCTATTTTAGCTTTTGTTGCCATTGCTTTTGGTGTTTTTGTCTTGAAGTCTTTGCCCATGCCTATGTCCTGAATGGTACTGCCTAGATTTTCTTCTAGGGTTTTTATGGTTTTTGGTCTTACATTTAAGTGTTTAATCCATCTTGAGTTGATTTTTGTATAAGGTGTAAGGAAAGGATCCAGTGTCAGCTTTCTGCATATGGCTAGTCAGTTTTCCCAGCACCATTTATTGAACAGGGAATCCTTTCCCCATTGCTTGTTTTTGTCATGTTTGTCAAATATCAGTTGGTTGTAGACGTGTGGTGTTATTTCTGAGGCCTCTGTTCCTTTCCATTGGTCTATGTATCTGTTTTGGTACCAGTACCATGCTGTTTTGTTACTGTAGCCTTATAGTATAGTTTGAAGTCAGATAGCGTGATGGATCCAGTTTTGTTCTTTTTGTTTAGGATTGTCTTGGCTATACAGGCTCTTCTTTGGTTCCATTATGAAATTTAAAGTAGTTTTTTTCAATTCTGTGAAGAAAGTTAATGGTTGCTTGATGGGAAGAATAGCATTGAATCTATAAATTAGCTTGGGCAGTATGACCATTTTCACAATATTAATTCTTCCTATCCATGAGCATGGAATGTTTTTCCATTTGTTTGCATCCTTTCTTATTTCCTTGAGCAGTGGTTTGTAGTTCTCCTTGAAGAGGTCCTTTACATCCCTTGTAAGTTGTATTCCTAGGTATTTTATTCTCTTTCTAGCAATTGTGAATGGAGTTCACTCATGATTTGGCTCTCTGTCTGTTATTGGTGTATAGAAATATTTGTGATTTTTGCACATTGATTTTGTATCCTGAGACTTTGCTGAAGTTGCTTATTAGCTTAAGGAGATTTTGCGCTGAGATGATATGGTTTTCTAAATATACAATCATGTCATCTACAAACAAAGACAATTTGACTTCCTCTTTTCCTAATTGAATATGCTTTATTTCTTTTTCTTGTCTGATTACCCTGGCCAGAACTTCCAATACTATGTTGAATGGGAGTGGTGAGAGAGGGCATCCTTGTCTTGTTGCAGCCCAGTGACTTACTCTCCTGTTTACACACAATGAAAGAAGGTCTTCGGGTCTCCTTGGATTTTTTTCAAAAAATAAAAATTAAAAAGATATATGGGGGAAATGCTGTACTTTCTTATTTATCAATATGTGTGTAATTACTGGTTCTGAGTTTCAGTTTTATGATGGAGCAAAGAGGGAGGCAGGTGAAGGCCTAAATTAGGGTGAGGCAGGAAATAGAAAAACCCTGGAATAATCTTGCCAACACAAACTGAATCCTAAGCCTCTTTCTCTCCCCAGGCTCCATTCCTGTCCCTGAGGAGACCAAGGGCATGTGTTTAGGTTAGGTCAAGATAGGAGGTGCTAAGTAGGTCCAGGTGGAATTCTTTAAGACAAACTGCCTTTTCTGCAGCTTCAGGTCTTGCTCACATACTTTATACAGCTGCATTGCTGCTTAAACTGCAGCTGGTGTGTTCTCCATTGTCCAAGAGTTGTTTGGACAATTCCTAAAATTTTATTTAAGTGTTTTTTGAAAACATCAGAAAGATGCACTTTGCTAACAAGAAAAACAATGAGACAAAAATGAAATATTTCAATATGCTAGCATCACTCAACTATTATTTTAGAGATAGTGCACAGTGTGGGCCAATTCGTGGTTTTTCTTACAGAAGATTACTGTATCATTGATAAATTGGGGTGCACAATTTTCTAGAATAAGCACATTGTATTAGAATATAGGAATCCAGTTTTTATGGTAATTCTGTTCCTCGTATGGGGCTCTTGCTTACGTCATGTTACATCTTTGGGTTCAATATTTTTCTGTGCTTATGCTCTCAGAGATCTTATCCAGTTCAAAAATATTATGATAAGTGAATTGAATCTTAGGTCTTTGAAGCTTCACATTTATAAAATCAACTTTTCTCTAGTTCTATGATGAGTAAACATTAGTGAAAAAACATTGAACGAACTGAATATTTTAAATACTTAGCAGTCACCTTAAAGATGTTAATTATTATATTTAAGTAGATTTGAAACAATCTACTTTCATCATATGATGAATGTTATTGTATATATTCCTTTTGATCCATCACTAACTTAAATCATATTTTCTGAATTATTTATAACAATATTTCAAATGCGAATTCATGGAATTAGGAAAAAAAAAGACTCTTCTTGTCAATTCCAAGAAATCTAGTTCTGAAAAATTTCGAATGTTAGTGAAGGCTTTTCAGGCTACTTGAATGCACCTGCTTGATCAGACCTTCAACAAAGTATTTTCATTGGCAAATATGTAATTTATGAATAAATAAGAAGTTGGATCCCGAGAAATTAGAATAATAAGCTCAGTGCTTAAAGTCTTTGTGCAAAGGCTTACATGAAGTTTCTACCAAACTTTTGAAAAATTAATTTCAGCAGGTCCAAGTGCTTGGGACACAAGGGGATGATTACCTACAGAGGCGTTTTCACACATTGCTACCACCGTCAGCGGTTCTTTTTTACTAGCTCTCTTGGCAGTTCAGCAGGCCCTCAGGAGAGTCCTCAGTAAACTTCTTTCAGGTGTGTTTATGTGTGTGTGTGTGTGAATGTAGTGAGCCAGGGGATAGTACACGTGTGTGTGTGTGTGTGTGTGTGTGTGTGTGTGTGTGTACTGAGCCAGGGGATGGCTACGCATCCACCCCGCCCCCATCAAAACGTTTCCCCTTGGATGAACAATCCTACACTGTGAGTGCTCTGCAGGTGTCTCTGGGTGTCAGCTGGCCTCTGTTTATTATTCGTGTGCTGTGTACAGGGAGGCCCAGCCAGCCATCAGTAACAAGTCTCTGCAAATGGGTCAAGGAAATGAAAATAAAGTCTGTACAGCAGGAACTTTTAGGGTCTGGGGTTTTGCTGGCAAATCCTGCCCAAGTTCCTCTTTAGGTGCTACTTTAAAATTGCTACTTGTTTGACTTGGACAAGACTTCACATGGAGAGGCCGTGTGAGATTTGCGAAGGGGGGACCAGCTGGAAGCAGGTGTGCTGCTTTTTCATTTTCTCTTTTACCAGAGGAACACATCTTCTGCTCAGTTCTGAAGCATTTCTTTTCTTCAGAAGCTTGTTTGTATAATTTGTTTTCCAAAAATGAAGGAGGTAGGGGCTACTATTAGAAGAGTTAAGAATCATTGCCATGATTTTAAAATATTTTGTTTTTCGAACCTGTTAATCATAGTTGAATAAGAAGAAATAAACATCTTTTAAAATTTAAAATCTTATTCTCTTCAATTTACATTTTCAGTGACCCAAGAACAAGAATGAGGCTTTCTTAACAAGATTGTTCTGTGATGAATTTCTAAATTATAACGCACAGGAAGGATGGTGGTTTACTTAGTAGGATTACTCATGGTAATGTGTGTATCAAGGCAATATCTTAATTACAACAGTGAAGAACAATTTCTGCTGAAGGAATCACTACTTTATTGAAGTCAGTTAGTGAAATTGTTTTATGATCAATCAGGTCTGTGATCATCTTTGACACTTTTCCTGATAACTACTCTAATAATATTCTGGACCCAGTCCACTACACTTAAAGGAATCTGGTAAAGTTAACAGTGGTTCAGGATTATTATTCTGGGAACCCTTTAACTGGTGCTCAGTGCTTACACGACTTCTCTTTTAATAATGATCTGTGTTATCCAAAATCACAGCTTATATTATTTAAAAAGTTCTTACACTCACTCAATGAGCATTAATTGAGATACTAATGTGTACTGGGCAATACGGCAGTCAAGGAAATGTGGACACCAAAAGAATGATTCGGTCCTTCTGGCCCACCCACCACACTGACCCGCAGCAACCACAGGGATCCTTTTAAAACATGAGTCAGACTACATGGCTCTTCTCCTAAAACTACTATAATCCCCTCTGAGGCCTTACTGACCCATCTGGCTCCTCCATCCATCCCACCAGCAACACTGGCCTTCTTGCTGTTCCTTAAACACACTGAGCATTCTCCTCACTCACCTGCTCTACAAATTGTAGCTGCACATTTCTGTTATGTCCATCTCTCCTTTACTCCTGATCTGATTCTGCTCTCAGTAATCTCTAGCTTTTGTCTCATCTCTTAAGTTTCCTAAGGAAAGAGTTTTTGTTATTTCAGTTTCTTTCTTGTATCCTTGTGTCTGGAACAGGCTTTCATATAGTAGAAATTCAACAAATATTTCTTAAATGAATGAATGAATGCATGAAGACCTGGCCTTTACTCTAATTAGAAGGAGATATGTGAATAATCATAATATCATGAAAAATTATAGTGTTATAGGATGTTGAAATACTTATACATCTGTCTATGTTTCTTAAATGTATATCAATACACAAATCTACATGGTATTAAAAGTGTGTTCAGAAGTCAAGGGAAGCAATATTTGTGTCAAGCTTTCTTACTATTTATTTTGGCTGCTGTGATATAATTCTCTTATCCCTTTTCAGACTCTCTGGAGATTAAAAACAAAAACAACAACAACAAAAGAAGGGAGAAAAAAGTCCGTTTTCCAAGAATATGTAGCTGGCTCTCAAGAACTTTGGCTGGACATTTAGAACTACGCTTATGAAAATTACTTCTGAGGCTTTGACTAGATGCAAGAATAGAGCCCTTTTTAAAGAGCTTTAAAGGGTCAAAGCACAATGTTGATGGTGTTGTATTTGTTTTTCTTATATGAAGCCTCTCATAGTAATTACTGAAGCAAAAAGCTTTTTTGGATTTTATGAATTGGGGTGTTCTTCCATAGATCTTTTCACTTTAAGAAACTAGAAAAAAATTATTAAAATCAGTGTATATGGAGATCATTATTTTAGCCTAAGTGACTAAATTTATTGGTTCCTTACCTACTCTTTTGAAAAGTTATGCAATTTATTCCTCCACATCAGTTCGCATTTTCCCCCCTTTCACTTGTCTATAAGTCAAGTTAATTTTGACCACTTACTTGGCTTATTTGACTTGAAAACTTACTTACATCTTGTGGATATGGCTAGCTTATTAGTATCACTTTTATCTGCAACCATCCTCTCAACAGTTTCCAAAACCTACCAGTTGATTTAATTCCTCTTTTCACTCAACATTCTTAATACTCCTAACCAGAAGCCCTAGTCATCTGCATTGACTAAACCAGGCTCAGCCTTCTGTTCCAAATAGTTTTATACAAATGCTGTTCTAAAACTCTCCTGTGACTCTTTTGAAGCCCCAGATATCATTTGTTTTTACTCTCTAAATTTGTTGTTGCTCTGACAGAGTATATTGTCTCTGCTTGAAGCTTTCATAAATCCTATATAGCTTTTTCTGAGAATTCATCACTTAAAAGTTATCACTTCCGGCCTTCTCTTGCTGCACATTAAATAAATTTCATATACAATGACTTCCTAATTAACGTAATCAAAGAAAATCACATCTCTCCAGCTCTCCTTACTCAAACCTTTTAAGTGGTCATCTGTCTCATTCTGAGTTACATGCACACACTATTCAAACCCCGCTTGTAACACTGAGAAGTTATCTTCTTTTCCAAGATACTCTCAGCTTACCTCCCTTCAATGTGCTTCAGTAAATTAGGTCTTTCTGATTCTATTCATGCTTAAGTATTCTGTTTGGAAGACTCTAAAATTGTTTTGAGATAAACAGTACATTTCCATGATCTTAGGTTACATTTTAATGTGACAACTCACTGTTTTTAGTGCCTTATAGCAAACTGTTACAAAGAAATTCCAAATCTGTTTTGGTAGCTCTCTTTGATCTACTGTTTTCAATTTCAGCAAATTATTATACACTCAAATTTCTTTTGGTGAGGAGAGATGAAGGGGGTTTGATGACTTTTTGTATCCTTGAAAAAATGTAAGTCTATCTAATGATGTATTATAAAGAAGAATAATGCCTGAGTGGCTAAGTATAAAGAAAACTATAAAACTTCAATAACTTCACTATTTTAGTAATAGCAAAGGCATTGTCAGATAGAGCAGCAGAGCCAAATATAATATGAGACAGAGCCAAATAATATAAGAGACCCAAGTACATATAAAATAATTTAGTACAAAAAGAAGTAGTATTTCAAAGGAAAGGTGATAGGACAGTTTATTTAATAAAAGCTTGGGAAAAAATGGCAAACAATTTGGAACCAAACAAAAAAATTTTTAATTAAATAATAGTTTCTAAAATTGAACTAGATTAAAGATGACTAAAATATAAATCAACCTAAATGCCTATCAATGATAGACTAGATTTTAAAAATATGGTACTTATACACCATGGAATACTATGCAGTCATAACATGGAATGAGATCAAATCCTTTGCAGGGACATGAATGGCATCAGAAGCCATTCTCCTCAGCAAACTAAGACAGGAACAGAAAACCAAATACTGCATGTTCTCACTTATAAGTGAGAGCTGAATGATGAGAACACATGGATGCCTGGGGAGGAACAACCACACTAACACTGGGGCCTGTCAGAGGCAGGGGGTTGGAGAAGAGAGAGCCCCAGAAAAAATAGCTAATGGATGGGCTTAATACCTAGGCGATGGGATGATCTGTGCAGAAAACCACCATGACACACGTTTATTATGTAACAACCTTAAACATCCTGCACATGTACCTCTGAACTTAAAATAAAAGTTAAAAAAAATATAAGAGCATTTGAAGAAAATAATGCCACAAGGAGAAAGTTATAAAGAAAACTAGATACAATTAAGAGGCAAAGAAAAATCTGGAAAAAATAGTTGTTTATACTTATATACAAAAATGCTTTTGAACAAGAAATAATTCTAATTGCATGCTGTATGCCAAATTTGTCTTAAATGTGAATCATTGATGATGGTACCTGCTTTCAAGAAGCTTCCAGTCTAATGGAATTAAACACATTTTTATTTTATTAAATATATATCCACATAAATGAACATCGAGTTAGAATCTGTGAAGAAAGATTGCATGATGACATAAGACATAATACCAAGGGAATCTAATGTGTATTTTTGGGTGTAGAAGACCACATTAGAGTACTTACAGTTGTAATGTAACTTTAATGTATTCAAATGTAAAATCAATTAATTTGAATTTATTCATATGTCAATATTAATAAAACATAAAAATACAGACTTTTAATAGCAAATATAGGATTATTTATTTATATTTTATATTAATAATATACTATGTATTATATTCTTAATATATAGAGAGCTCTTCAATTTAATAAAGAGAAATATACATTTAACCAAGCAGAAAAAGATAGGCCAGCAAATGAATATGCAGTTCATCACAGAAAATTCACAAATACTCAATAAACATATGGAAAATATTTAATCTTACTTGTTATGAAAAATTAATTTAAAACAACATATATTTTTATGGCTTTAATCGGTATAATGAAAGATACCGTTTAAACACTCTCAAACACATATGGTCAGCAAATGAGTGCAATTTTTTTGTAGGAAAACTCAGAAATAATAACCTTAAATATGTGCATGCCCTTTGCTCCGGGAATTCTAAACAGAGAAATGTGTCTTAAGGAAATTTTAATGAATCTGCACTAGCATGTGTAACAAAAGGATATTTTATGCAGAATAATTTTAATAGCTGAATTTTTTAAACAATCAGAAGTCCATTAAGTAAATATGTAGTGCATTATTTCATTGAAACATTGTGCAGCAGTTCAGAAGGATATGAAGATACATAACAGGATTAAAACATTCATATTTTATTAAGTTAAAATACAGATTATTATGAATTTTAGGAAATGATTTCATTTTTATGATAAAATTTATATATATAGAAAATGTTAATTGTAGCCATGTTTCTTTAACTGTCTTAAAAAGATCTCTTTGATTTCTGCTGTATTTTTTTTTTGCATTTTGTTATAAATGTTTACTGCTTTAGTCAGAAACTTAAAAGGAATGTTTATATGAAGAAAGAAAACTAAAAAACTTTAAGCTGAACATTGTTTAACTTAAGATGGGTTAGAAAGACTCATTTTGTTACACAGGATTCCCTGTAAGCAGATTTTTGATGAATATTTGCATGGAGAAGATTATAAGCAGTTTTCATATGAGTATTTGCATGGAGGAGCTTTTCTGGGGTGTGCTCAATGGACCAACACTTGTGGTGGGTAGGGAAACAGGACTAGGCAGAGGGAGAAGCTGATCTATAATGCAGGTGCAATAAATGTCTCAACTAATCCTCCAGGGGCCTGTGTTGCTGGGATGGCTGAGGCAATTATTATTATTATTATTTTTTGAGATGGAGTCTCGCTCTGATGCCCAGGCTGGAGCACGTGGCATGATCTCGGCTCTCAACCTGACCATCATTGCTTATAGGTTGCCTTCAGAGACAGAGCCTAACTTGGGACAAAGCAGCCTATTTTGGCTGAAAGTAGTTCTTGGAAGGCATTCAACTGCTTGTAGCAGGGAAGAGTAGCTCTGACCTGAAGGGCAGTCCTGTGAACTACAATAGCATGCACTATACCAAGCTCGTCCAATTTGTGGCACACGGGCTGCATGCGGCCCAGGACAGCTTTGAATGCAGCCCAACGCAAATTCATAAACTTTCTTAAAACATCGTGAGTTTTTGGCTCATCTGCTATGGTTAGTGGTAGCATATTTTATGTGTGGCCCAATTGTTCTTGTTCCACTGTGGCCCAGGGAAGCCAAAAGATTGGACATCCCTGCACTATACTGACGGTTTCTAGTTGAGAACTACATGGTTTATGTGAATGGGTCATCAAGGGTTCAGAGTTGGAATATCTTCTTCAACTCATCAATTTTTCCCTTAATGCAGAGAAAAGGGGATGCATTCACAATAACATAATTTATAAAGTAATGATATGCATACCAAACTCCAATATATTCATTTTCACTGAGAAATATAGCTGACTTGAGGACTAAAATATGTTTTGACTGACCAGTATATTCTCTAAATTGGAAACAAAAGTGATACCCAGAAGTTTTCTTGATTTGTTTGGCATCAGGAAAAAAGTCATTTTCAAATTGAGAGTGTACCATTATATCATTTTCTGTATTTGAGGGATTTATTTTCTTTTACTGTTGAAGAAATACTAATAAATTCTGTTTTTCTCAAAAAGTTTTCCAGACCTAATATAGATTTTACATTTTATCTTTGTTACAGTTCACATATTGGTTCTAGATTTGGAAGAATCTCATCCATAACCATTTACAAATTATCTGTCAGAGTTAAGTTCCTTTTGTGAAATATTTACACATATTTTACATGAAGTTTTATTCCAAGGAGGGTATCTGTTTCTTAAATCTTATTCTCAAATTTTGATATACTCTATGAATTTATTGACTTTACAAGTTTCTTTGTAGAAACTGTTTCTCAAATAGTAGTTTTATTAATACATATGTCATAGTTTTATTTTTCTAGGTTCAAAATATTTCTTTGGATGGAATCATCTTTGGAAAGTAGTAAAACCTCTCTTGTTTTTAATATTGCAAGTATTGTAAAAATATTTTATTTCAAAAATGATTTATCATACAGTTTTCTATACGAACCCTAGTTAAATTCCTATCCGAGAGAGAAACATCATTAAAAAATGTGGGGTATACATTTCTAGCCCTTTACTATGCATTCAAATTTTACATATGTATATATCATTTAAACATAATTATGATCATAATTATTATATCATTCTGCTGCTTGCCTTAATTGATTTTTTAAACTGTACTTTAAGTTCTGGGGTACATGTGCAGATCTTGCAGGATTGTTGCATAGGTACACACATGCCTTGGTGGTTTGCTGTCTCCATCTACCCGACACCTACATCAGGCATTTCTTCCAGTGTTGTCCCTTCCCAACCACCCCGCCCCCCGTTGCCCTTCCCATAGCCCACCACTCCCCAACAGACCCCAGTGTGTGATGTTCCCCTGCTGGTGTCCATGTGTTCTCACTGTTCAACACCCGCCTATGAGTGAGAACATGAGGTATTCAGTTTTGTGTTCTTAAGTCACTTTGCTGAGAATGATGCTTTCTAGATTCATCCATGTCCCTACAAAGGACAGGAACTCATCCTTTTTTATGGCTGCATAGTATTCCATGGTGTATATGTGCCACATTTTCCCCATCCAGTCTATCCTTGATGGGCATTTGGGTTGGTTCCAGGTCTTTGGTACTGTAAACAGTGCTACAATGAACATACGTGTGCATGGGTCTTTATAATAGAACGATTTATAATCCTTTGGGTATATACCTAGTAACGGGATTACTCGGTCAAATGGAATTTCTATTTCTAGATTCTTGAAGAATCGCCACACTGTCTTCCACAATTGTTGAACTAATTTATACTCCCAACGACAGTGTAAAAGTGTTCTTATTTCTCCACATCCTCTCCAGCA
This sequence comes from Cacajao melanocephalus, assembly GCA_963573385.1. Lineage (NCBI taxonomy): Eukaryota > Metazoa > Chordata > Mammalia > Primates > Pitheciidae > Cacajao > Cacajao melanocephalus. Next base: position 14,062 of record CAUYLG010077734.1, read on the forward strand.
TCCATTGTCTCCAGATACTTTTAATGATCGCCAATCTAACTGGTGTTAGATGGTATCTCAATGTGGTTTTGATTTGCATTTCTCTAACA
>CAUYLG010077735.1:0-15996 GCA_963573385.1 Cacajao melanocephalus
CGCGGCAGGGCCGGAAACCCTCAGGCCCCAGCGTTTCCCGCGCGGCAGGGCCGGAAACCCTCAGCCCCCGCGGTTCCCCGCGGCAGGGCCGGAAACCCTCAGGCCCCAGCGTTCCCGCGCGGCGGGGCCGGAAACCCTCAGCCCCCGCGGTTCCCGCGCGGCGGGGCCGGAAACCCTCAGCTCCTGCGTTTCCCCGCGGCGGGGCCGGAAACCCTCAGCCCCCGCGGTTCCCGCGCAACGGAGCGGGAAACCCTCAGCTACTGCGTTTCCCCGCGGCAGGGCCGGAAACCCTCAGGCCCCAGCGTTTCCCGCGCGGCAGGGCTGGAAACCCTCAGCCCCCGCGGTTCCCGCGCGGTAGAGCCCGCCCCGCATCCGGGCGTCATCCCCGAGGCTACCCTTCTTCGAGTTCCCGCACAGGACTCGCACCCGCACCCGCCGGCTGCACGCACAGGAGAGCTTCTCACAGGACCAATGTCCGGACCCCCACCCAGAGATGCCCATCCCTTGACTGGGAGGGGCTCCAGGTAGTAAGAACAGACATTCGTCTTGATGAGGAAGCTCGCGGGTGGTTGTGGATGCAGCCAGGGCTGAGACGCTGCTTTCTGCGGAGAACTGAGAAGGCGTGAAGATGCCCTCTCCCCCCACTGACCAACTGACCAGGGAGCTGGGGATCTCTCAGGGGCAGGCAGAGGCACGAGTTGCCCGCGTCTGATATGAAGGACGTCACCGCAACGGCAGGTCTGCAGGTGCCCTGGTTTCCCTCGTGCAGGACCAGTTCAGGACTGGGCGCCCAGTGATGCCTGCGCACATCGGCTGCACCTGGGGGCAGGGCCTGGGCCTGGGGAACCCGAGTCTGTTATAACGGGCGGTGGCCACAACGCTGACATCTGCCTCAGACGCTTTCTGCATGATCATGGACAGTGGCAAACCTCCCTGTGCTCCGAGGCGCGGAGGCTGCTCCCCAGGTGGACACACCCTTGAATGAAGAGTGAGGAACAGAGGGAACCCGCGGGTCTCACTCCCCCGACGTGCAGCACTGAGAGAAAACCATGGAGAACGTCTCCGATCCCCACAGCATACCGTCTCAGGGTGCGGGGAAAACAACGTTCCTTAACCCAAGTGACTTTTACTTCACACCGAGCCTCCACTCAAAAGGGAAATGGCCAGGGTTGGGGCTGCACCCCCCCCCCAGGTGGGTGGTGCCAACAGAGGTACCTGGCTCTCCAGGGGAAAGAATGCCTGTATGAGCTGAACTAGGTTAACTAAGTCACATATCACACTAGTCTAAAACATGTGTCGCACATTATTCACAAAAAACAATGAGATACACAATACTCTATTTCACATTCACAGAGATAATTGATTCTCACAGCAAACTCTTGTCTGTAAGCCAATTGGGCTGCAGTGAACCATGATTTGACAAGCAAAGGCACGCGCATCGCCATCTACTAGCTCAGTCTCAAAAAGTGCATAATTATTGAGTGTGATACATGTTTCTCCCACTCATACAAATAGTACCAATTAGGCTGACATGTCTTCCAGCTTCCACACTGGGAACGTTGGAACTTCACTCATTCATCAATGTCACAAGCAATTTCATTCAGATAACATTTTAAATACCAGAAAAACATTATTTTTTTGTGCTATTACAGTGTAACAGCTTCAGACAAGATTATTTAATTCACGTTCGCGAAAGCCTAGACATTCAACAAAACCTTTGTTCAAACATGAGCTCAATGTGTGGCACTTCCTGATTTCTGTAGTGTGAACATTCCTGGCCAATCAAGCCATCAGTGTGGCCCCAAAGCCAGACAGAGGTGAGCAAGCCCGGTCCGGAGGCACCCACACCCTCTGATGCACCAGCCAGACACCCTGGAACCTGGCAGCAGCAGCATGCAGCGAAATCACAAGGAAGTAGTGAGTGTGGAGTATTTATTCCCTTTGTCCTAAGCGTATGTGATGGGATTCTGAATGGGAACTGTGTTTATCTGGGCATGAAACTTTGAAGATTGGCAGCAAGAGTCCACACAGATGGAGACCACCTGAAGACCAGTGTTCTACACAGGCTTTTGGAACGAGCAAGGTTCCAGAGCAGGCAGGATTCTGGGGGCACCTGAGAAGGCAGAGCCGCCTGCACCGGCTCTGCAGCCCTGGCCTGCACATCTGGAGGGAGGGCCCCGGGCAGCACCAGGATGAATGAGCCAACCTCAGAGCCCTGAGTTTCAGTGCTCCTGGGAAGGCAGAGCTGCCTGCACCTACTTCGCAGCCTCGGCAAGGCCCCGGGCAGCACCAGGATGAACAAGCCAGCCTCAGAGCCCTGAGGCTCTGCTCCACAGCCCCAGCCTGCACCTCTGGAGGGAGGGCCCCAGCAGTGCCAGGATGAATGAGCCAGCCTCAGAGCTCTGAGTCTCAGTGGACCTGCTTCCAGGCTGCCACAGGGCTGATGGCTCCCAGAACCAGCAGGGCGCCCAGCTGACACCACCACCTCCCGTTTCAGTGACAGTCAACTTCTCAGAGGGCCTTGGAGGGCTGGAGCCAGCGACACCCACAGCTTGATTCTGGGATTCACGTTTCCTTCCAACAACCTTAAATTGGATAATGAGCCAGACACAGTGGCTCTCGCCTTTAATACCAGCATTTTCAGTGGCTCAGGCTGGCGGATGGCTCCAGCCCAGGAGTTGGAGACCAGCCTGGCCAACATAGTGAAACCCCATCTCTACTAAAAATACAAAAAATTATCTGGGTGTGGTGGTGCACGCCTATAGTCCCAGCTATTTGTGAGGCTGAGGTGGGAGGATCACTTGATCCCAGAGGTAGAGGTTGCAGTGAGCCATGATCGTACCACTGCACACCAGCCTGGATGACAGAGGCCTTGTCTCAAAAAAAATCTTATATCAATAAATAAGGTTCTGGAAACAAATCAGGGACGATTTGTAAGAAGTAGGTATTCAAAACTCCACTATGTGTGAAGCTCCTAATTACTAGGACAGGGATGCAAGGACAGCCCCCAGTTCCTCCAACCAGGGGCAGCAGCGCCAAGTGAGTCACAAAACCCTGGGGTACCTCCCCTCATGCCTCCCAGCAGGGCTCTGTCCCCAGCGCCTTCTGCTCCTTCATGCAGCACTTTTTGCTAACTGCACAGCAGTTTCTAATAGGTTATCATTAAAGGGGCAGAGCAGCTGAGAAGAGTGAAGAAAACAAGAGACCAAGATGGCAGGGATGTTCTGAGAAGGAGGAGGAGGAGGGGAGTGGAGGGTGAAAGGTAAAGGGGAAAGCTGCAGGGAATGAAGGGGAGGACCTGGCGGAAATTTCACAGAGGATGACTTGAATACAACTTGATCTTCCCTCGTGTGGAGGGTGAGAGGTGGCCACCAGAGCCCTGCACAGCTGCCCAGCAAGCCCAGGCGAAGGACCAGGCAGAAGGTGCCATCCGCCCCAGCAGTACCCATGGGAACCTCCGGCTGGGAACACCTTCAGCCCCTGATACCAGCTGCAGAGGAGTTGCCCTGCGACCTGGAAGCAGGACAGAAAGGACAGACCTGGGCCAGCCCCGCACGGACACCAGCCGCACATGGACAGCACCAGCCCCACACAGACACCAGCCCTGCAGACACCCGGAGCGAACACCAGCCCCGCAGGGACACCAGCCGCACATGGACGACACCAGCCCCTCACGGACAGCAGCCCCACACGGATGACACCAGTTCCACACGCACACCAGCCCCACAATGCCCCGGATGGATGCCAGCCCCGCACAGATGCCCATAGCCTGCACACAAGTGCCGACAGTGCGTGTGTGAGTATCTTGATTAATACCAGTCCTTCCCCTTCTGTGCCTGGACACCCTGTCCTCAAGGTCCGCCCTGCTGTAGCCTGTCTGGGCTCTGCTCATCCCCCTAGCTGGAAGATACTCCATGTAATGCATGGAACGCACTGTGTTTACTCGTTCATCACTGATGGAGGTCTGGGCTTTTGGCTATTGTGTGAGCAGTGTGCAAGCGTTCCTGTGTGAACACAGTCTGGGGTTCTCCTAGTTATTTACCAAGCGGTGGGGCCACACAGCTGCCCGCCCAGGGCTGCACCTTCACACCTGCTGCAGTGCACAAGCCCTACGATGTCTCAACACCCTCGCCAGTGCTTGTTGCTCTTTTTTAAATTATATATTTGCTTTGAGTCAGAGAAATATCTATTTTTTTTTTGGTTTATGATGGCAAAATTGGGGGTGGGGAATGATTGTGGCAAGTTATGAGACAGTTAATATTTTTGGTGAGAGACCAGACAGATGAAGGAATTGTCTGAAGAGAAGAAGGGACCGAGACTCCTCCCTACATGGCAGCGAAAGGACCACGATGTATTACTTTGGTGCTCCTGTCCCAGGAGATTCCGCTTCCGACCAGACAGGCTTGTCCCCCATGCTCATCCCAGGAGATTCCGCTTCCAACCAGGCAGGCTTGCCCCCGGCGCTCATCCCAGCATGAGTGAATCTGAGTTCACACTGCCCACGCTGGAGCACAGGCTGTGAAACTACAAAGAGAAAAACACCTCACAGCAGAGAGCCCATGTGACAAGCACGCACACCTGATGGACACCGGCATCTCTGCAGCAAGCGCAGGCAGTGAACACGTAAAAGCCCGATCCTTGCTTCCTCTAAATTCACAGGGCTGGCCCTGAGGCATGCGTAACAAAAAGAAAGTTTCCTTTGCCTGGGGAAAATTCAAGAGTTCCAGGGCCTTAATCTACAACTCCAGTTCAGAGCCTCAAGTAGAAGGTGGAGACAGGTAGGAACATTCTATTTTTGAAGGTTTCCATAAAATATGTTATATACACATATATGTTTTTTTGGTGGTGTTACTGTTTAGTAGTACCCGAAATGTATGGTAGAAAACTTTCAACTGTAGGAGTCCAGATTAAAAATTGAGAGTATCCCTAAAGCCCCACACCCATCTGTAGACCTACTCTCTAGAAATAACCACAGTTACTAATTCATTTCTTAGTTTTTCAAGCTAGCATTCCAACTTTAAATAACAGTCCCACTGCTATTTTGTAGATCATCAACTTCAAATCAGCTGCTGGCTCCCTGCTGTGAAAGATGAAGAGTCTGAAGCAGTGTGGGTCCCTCTCCACTGTCATGTCCTGGATCTCAGTGGAAAGTCTTCTGAGCTTTCCCCACTCAGTATGAGGTTAGCTGTAGGTTTGTCATTGACAGGCTCTATTGTTGTGAGGTATGTTCCTTTACACCCAATCTGTTGAGTTTTTGTCATGAGGAATGCTGAATTGTATCAAATGCTTTTCAAGCATTGCCTGAAATAATCGTGGTTTTTGCTCCAGATTATATCCATGTGATGGATCACGTTTGTTGATGAGCAGGTATTAAACCATCCCTACATTCCTGGATGAGTCCCATCTGTCATGCTGAATGGCTTTTCTAATGTGCTGCTGGCATCCACTTGCTGGTATCTTGCTGAGGACTTTTGTGTCTGTGTTCATCAGGTACATTGGCCTATAGTTTTCTTTTTGTGTTGTGTCCTTGTCTGGTTTGGGTATCAGGTAACACTAACCTCACTGCTTGAGTTTGGAAGTATCCCCTTCTCTCCAGTTGTCTGGATTAGTTTTGAATAGAAGTGGTATTAGTTCTTTAAATGTTTGATCAAATTCAGCAGTGAATCAATCAGGGCCTGGGCTTTTCTTTACTGGGAGACTTTTTGTTATGATTTCCACTTCATCACTTATTGGTCTGTTCAGGTTCTGTGTCTTTATGACTCCACATTGGTAGATTGCACGTGTCCAGGAATTTATAAAATTTCACTAGGTTTTCTAACGTGTTGGCGTATAGCTGTTCATAATAGCCTCTAGTGAGCCTTTGTATTTCTGTGGTATCAGTTATAATGTTTCCTTTTCCATCCTTGATTTCACTTATTTGGGTCTTATCTCTTTTTTCTTAGTCTAGCTAGAGCTTTCTCAATTTTGTTTACCTTTTCCAAAAAATCAACTTTTCATTTTGTTGATCTGTTGTCTTTTTTTTTTGTCTCAAGTTCATTCATTTCTGCTCAGATCTTTGTTATTTCTTTCCTTCTACTGATTTGGGGTTTGGCTGCTTCTTGCTTTTTCAGTTCCTTGAGGTGCCTCATTAGGTTGTTTACTCGAAGTCTTTCTGTTTTTATGCTGTAGGCATTTATTGCTATAAATTTCCCTCTTAGCACTGCTTTTGCTGTATCCCATAGTTTTTGGTATGTTATATTTCCATTTTCATTTGTTTCAAGAAATTTTAAAATTTCCTTCTTAATTTCTTACCTGACCCACTGGTCATTTAGATGCCATGTTGTTTAATTTCCATGTGTTTGCATAGTTTCCAAAGTTCCTCTTTTTGTGATTTCTAGTTTTTTCTATTGTGGTCAGAAAAAAGATTTTATATAATTTTGATGTTTTTGAATTTGTTGAGATTGTTTCGTAAGCTAACCTATGGTCTATCCTGAAGAATGTTCCACTTGCTGATGAGAATAATGTGTATTCTGCAGCCACTGGAAGAAATGTTCTGTAAATGTCTGTCAGGCTCTTTTGGCCAAGAGTGTAGTTTTACTCCAGTGTTTCTTGTTGATTTTTCTGCCTGGATGACCTTCCCATTGCTGAAAGTGGGGTGTGAAGTCCCCTACTATTATTGTATTACAGTCTGTCTCTGTCTTTAGATCTATTTATATTTGCTTTATATATATATCTGGGTGCTCTGGTATTGGGTGCATATGTATTTGCTAATGTTATATCCCCTTGCTGAATTGACCCTCTTTTGTAGGCCTCATGAGGCTTACAAAAAAAATTCTATAGTTATAATGAGTTATTAAAACTGATATCAACTTAACTTTGCACAAAAAAATGACAAAACCGTATACATATTAACTCCCTTCTCTGCCCATATTTTGAATTTTTGATGTCACAATTTATATTTTATATTGCCTATCTCCTAATTGTTGTGGTTATTTAATTTTGTCTTTCATTTAAAAGATATAAGTGGTTTACACACCATAATTACAGTATTAGTATAACAATCACATTAGCATCCTCTTCCTTTGGTTTGAAGAACTCCCTTTAGTGCTTCTTGTAGGACAGGTGTGGTAGTGATGAATTTCCTCAGCTTTTGTTTGTCAGAGAAAGTCACCATCTGTCCTTCATTTCAAAATGATAGCTTTGCTGGGTACACTATTTTTAGTTGACAATTGTTTTCCTTTAGCACTCTGAATATATCATCCCTCTCCCTCCTGGCCTATAAGGTCTCTGATGAGAAGTTGCTGCCAGGCATATTGGATCTCCACAAAATGTTGTTTCTTTTCTCTTGCTGCCTTTGACATCATCTCTGTCTTTGATCTTTGAAAGTTTGATTATGTCTTAGAGCATTCTTATTTGGACTGAATCTGATTGGTGAGCTTTGACCTTCCTGAACCTGAATATTTATACCTTTCTCCAGGTTTGGAAAGTTTTCTGTTACTTATTTAAATAAGTTTTCTACTGCTTTGTTTTTCTCAATGCCCTTTTTAACTCTGATAACTTGAATATTTGCCCTTTTGATGTTGTCCCATAGATCTTGTAAGCTTTCTCTATTTCTTTTCATTTTTTTTCTTTTTTCTTCTCTGACTGTGTATTTTCAAATACTCTGTCTTTGAGCTCACTGACTCTTCCGTTTGATCGTTGTGATACTGATGCTCTTTCATTTTCCCATTTCATTCATTGTATTTTTCAGCTATAAGATTTGTTTGATTTTTTTCTATTACTTCAATCTCTCTGTTAAGTTTCTCTGATAAATTTGTAAATTCATTGTCTGTTTTCTTGAAGTTCATTGAGCTTCCTGAAAACAGCTATTTTGAATTCTGTGTCTGAGAGATCACACATCTCCATCATTTCATTAGGGCCAGTCTTTTGCACCTTATTTTGTCCATTTGGTAAGGTCACATTTTCCTGAATGTTCTTCATGCTTGTGGATGTATGATGATGTCTGAATCCCAAGGGTCCCACAGAGAGACTTTTGACTGTGAATAGGTACAGAATTCTTGTCGTGGTGGGGAATATGAGCAGGTTACCTTAAACTGCACAACTCAGTAAGTTAAACATAGCACTACCATATGATCCAGCAATTTCACTCCTAGCTATATGCTCAAAAGAATTGAAAACTGCTGTGTAAACAAAGACATACATTAATGTTCATAGCAGCACTATTCACAATAGTCAAAAAAAGGTGAAAACAACCCAAACGTCCATCAACACTTGAACTGATCAACAAAATGTGATATATCATTAGTGGCTGCCAGGGGATAGGAGGATGGGAAGTGATTACTTAAAGGGTGTTCTTCTGCAGTGAGTAAAAAGTGTTGAAACTAGAGAGAGATGATGGTTGCACAGCACTGTAAATGTGCTAAATGCCACTGAATCATACACTTTAAAATTGTTAAAATATTGAATTTCATGTTATGTATATTTTACAACTTAAAAAAAAAATGGTTACCCGAGTACTGATAGAGGCAACTGTTGGAACATTCGACTGTGTTTAGTACACAGGCATCACATTCTACCTGACATCCCTGTTTGGAGCAGGAGAGTATAAATAAATGCTTTTTTAGAGTTTAGATTTAATATTATTTTTATTTATGTATTTTGTTGGGCTACAATATACATTCAGTAAACAGAGCTCAACACATGTTTACATATGTGCACAGCTACATAATCAGCACCCAGACTGAGGCACAGGCTCCCCCACACCCCAGAATGTCCTCTCACACCCCCTCCAAAGCTTAGCACTGTCCAGAGTCATACAGTTGCCCTATTCTTACATCTCAGATAAATGGAGTCACACGGTATATACTTACATCTACTACTCTAGTAGGGGGTGAAGGTGATGATATTCTAATTCTACCTTTCATCTCCATTCATGAGATGAAATAATTATATAAGGGGAATTTACTATTTAATAACCCATCATTAGTGAAGTTCACAAAGGAAAGTCAGGATAAATGCTTGATTGCTCCCTTTTATTTACTGGGTTTTCAAATAATGGACTGGCTACCTATCCTCCTCCATTGGTGAATAATTTGGGGCTTTTTAATAATTTTTTGCCATTATTTTTTATTTAGATGTAATTTGCATATCATATAATTCACCCTTTTAAAGTATACAATTCAGTGGTATTTAGTATATTCATAGAGTCGTACAACCGTCACCACTAACTCCAAAGAATTTTCATTACCCAAAAAAGAAACCTCATACCCATTACCACTCCCCATCTCCTCTCCCTGCAGTCCCTGGCATCCACTAATCCACCGCCTATCTCTACAGAGTTGCCTGTTCTGAACATCTCAAAGAAATAGAATCACTCAACACATGGCCTCCTGCACGTGGCCTCATTGACTCAGCCTCATGTTTTCTAGATTCTTCCATGCTATCATCTCAGGCTTCACTCCTTCCTGTGGCCGAATGGTAGAGATCTGTTTATGTCATGCACACAACTCCACTCACACCCACAAGTCACGGAAGAGCGCAGGCAGCAGGCAAGGCTCAGGAGAGACACTCCGAGGTCAGGATAATGGCCCCGGCTGTTTCCACAAATGAGGTGGCTTGGGCCGAGTCATCTAGCCTCTCCAGGCTCTCCAGGCCTCAATTTCCCCATCTGTAAGCTGACTGGCTGGGCCTCAGGTGACCCCTGGGTCTTTTTCCAACTCTGATTCTGTGATTTGAGCAAATAAATCCAATCCTGAGCTGCATCTCACTTTCTAATCCAGTAAAAGTTAAGCAGTTGTATTTACTTGACTCAGCAGAGTGTGTGGAGGAAGAGCAATTACGACATAAAACCAGCTAATCAGTTAATTTTTCACCCCATAATTGGCAAAATCTGCCTACAGGAAATGGCTCTAAGCATGGACCTAGAGGGTTTTCACCTGTGCAAAAATGTTGTTTTCATTTGTGAAACATTCTTTTATTACTTCACAGTAAAAGTTCGCAGCTAGAATCCAGCCTCTCCTGTGTGCCAAAAGGGTTTCAACATCAGATTCTGTGAACTTCTGCAAACAGAGCAATTAAGTGAAGTTCCCTCAGCCCGTGGCTTTCCGGGGAACCCTGGGCCGGCATCGGTGTGCTGGGAAGAGGGTGCGCAGGCCCACCCTGGCATGCTGCCCAGGAGTCCACGTTCTCGAGAATGCAGGGTGACCCTGGCACAGGCTTGGGTCTGAGAGCTGCTCACCTGCCCACGCCTCCTGTGCAAATCGCCTTTCTCACTGTCTCCTGAATAGCATCTCAGCCGTTCCCCGACACTCAGCGGCTCTGCCCGCTTGGCTCGCAGCCCTGCGCATTGTCCCAGCTCAGAGGCCCATTGGTGAGCTGATCTCCTGCCTGAAGGCGCCTTCTCATAAAGTTCTGTCCCAGAGACCCTGGCCGGGACAGTTTTCACAGAGTATGAGCTCGGGCCGACCAGTCCTGTCCTGGGTACAACTCACCCTCCGCCATGATTCAAACTATTCCAGCCTAGAATAACCCGATTGCTCCCATGGGAAGAGCTGCTCCTTTACAGCCAAATGATCCACTTCCCAAACTCCTTCCCTTTTCATTCTCTAAGTACTGTAGCACCACAGTGACCAGCATGGGAGTCTCCACCAGTTATAATCACCCTTCCCTCCTCGTCCCCAAAGCGCTCCACAGCTCTCCAGTACCCACCAGATGGAGCACTGACCCTTCAGCCAGGCTCTGCAGCCCCCACAAGCTAAAATCTGTCTGCATCCAGGCTGACCTCACTGCTCCCTCGGATGCACTTCCCCACACACCAGCCAGATGCATGGTGTGTTTGCCAATGTGTGCGGCTTTGTACCCGAGTTCTCTCCACCTGCAGTACCCTCCACCATGTCTGAATCCTTCCCATGCACCGGGCCATGCTCAGAGTCTGCTCTTCCACGTCGCCATCCTTCCCATGCACCAGGCCACGCTCAGAGTCTGCTCCTCCACGTCTCCAGCCTTCCCGTGCTCCTGGCCACGCTCGGAGTCTGCTCCTCCATGTCTCCAGCCTTCCTGTGCTCCAGGCCACACTCGGAGTCTGCTCCTCAGCATCTCGATCCTTCCCGTGCACCAGGCCACGCTCAGAGTCTGCTCCTCCTTGAGGCTCCCCCTCACCCCCAAAGCTGCCCTGCCTGTCACTGAGTGTCCACAGTGTCACAGTTGTCGCTGAGACTGTAGTGCTTCCCCTTCCTCCGGGTGAGGCAGCTACATTTCTCTGTGCACATCCCCCTCCTGTACCCAGCAGTTCTCAGCAGATACAAGCTGACCCAAAAACTTTTTTTCTCAGAAAATGTAACGTCGCTGCTACATGAGACGGAACGTCACGGCGATTAGGCCGGCAGCAAATAGATGCCTCAGTGCATTTCTCAAAAAAAGTAATGATGCAGCCTGAAAACCAGAAGTATCTTCTCGCAAGCATCTGAACGCCCATCTGAGTTCCATTTCCCAGAAGAGAGCAGACATATGAAGCAGCGATCACAGTGAGACAGAAATGCCAAGGCAGGCCAGAGCCCATCTCCTCGCCTGATTCCGCCTCACAGAACGGCTCCTGCTGCAGGCCCACAGTTTCCTGGGACACAGCTGCCAGATGGGAGCTGCTGTGCGGGTTTCTGTGTGAGGGCAAGAGAGGGTTGACCCACATGCAGCCTAACTGCATAGAGGCACCAGGAAGACCCCACTGGGTCTCAAGGCCCCGCTGCAGGGTCTGGCCTCGTTGGTGACTGTGCACACCTCGAAGCAGTGCAGATGGCCAGGGCTCAGCTGCAGGGGTCCAGGGAGACCACCAGCGAGGGAGTGAGACCCCTGAGAACACAGCGGGCAGGATCTCCCTACCCTCAGACAAAGGCAGCTCTCAGCCCTCGGCTGAGTGCGCTGAGGGGCTACAGCCCCGATCCAGGGCCAGGCTGCCACCAGCACAAAGAGGCCAAGTGGACCCCGGGCCCAAACCCCAAGTCTGGGGACAGCAGGGGAGCACAGTGCCGGGCCAAAAGCGCAGCACGTGGGGCCACAGCAGGCAGCCTGTGGTCAGCAGTCCTCCTCAGCGAGCAGCCAGGCCCAGCCAAGAAGAGCAGGAAAAAAATCAAATGGGAAGCCATGCCTTCTACAGGCGGTGGGGGGCAGGGCTGACAGGACAGAGAACCTGCGGAGGGCAACAGAGACCCAGGTGCTGGTCCGCAGGCACTGAGGATTCCAGGTCCAGGCACCCAGCCATGCCTCACGCCAGCAACACCCAGGGGTCCACAGCCAGAGCCACTGGGGAACAGAGACACAAACAGGTGAAAGCTCAGCAGGGTGCCACGCGGGCGCCCAGGACAGCCCTGAGGCCGGTGGGTTGGGGTCAGGAGGTTAAGGTGTGTGTGCAGACTTGGGTGTTGCCTCGGTGCAGGAAGGGCTGGCTGGACCCTCCCTCTGAGATGTGGGAGACCCCACGGCCAGGACGAGGGGAGGCAGGAGGGGCGGGGGCATGGAGGCCGGCTGAGAGTCCAGAGAGGCCAGTCCAGACCTAGGGAAGCAGGAACCCCGTGGGATGTCCCAGAAAGCAAGGAGAGAGGCACTGGAAGGTACATGGGCTGGGGGAGGGCCTCAGAATGAAGAAATAAAAGCTCTGACATTTATTTTAACAGAGCTTTGGGCTACACTCTAACTTTGATATAGCAGCACACAAAAAAAAGGCTGCACAGAGTCCCCGCAGGCAAGAAGGGAGCAACGCTCACGGAGGCCAGACCCACAGCAGGCAGGGCCCAGCCCCCCGATCCCCTAGACCACCCTTCTTTTCCTCAAGGACAGAACTGAGGCACAAGGTCAGAGCGAGAAGCCACAGACGCTCCTGAGCCAGAGGCAGATGCTGAGGCCGAGGACACAGCTCTTCTAGCTCCTCCCCAGACAGGGGCACGCAGGGCCGCCTCCACCCCAGATGGTCTGTGGGGGCTGGGTCAGGGAGGAAGGGGACTGCCTCCCTTTCCAGGCACATGTGAATTCCCTGGGGTGCACGGGAATGACTCGGGCCTCTGGTCAGTGCTTCTCAGGCCTGTGTTCAGACAGCCACGTCTCCCTCCTTTCCCCTCCCTGCCTGGGACCTAAGTAAGGCTCTGGTTAAAACTGGCCCTGATGCAGGGTCAGCGCTTGAGATGCAGCCCCACACACCCCCCGTAGCCTCCGTGGCACCCCCCAGAGCAGACCCCACAGCCCCCTGCAGCTCCCAGGCACCCCTACAGCCCCACAGTGGTCCCCCCAGACCCCCTGTAGCCCCTACTCGCCCCTGCAGCCCCCTGGCAGTCCCCCTCAGCCTCTCCTGCAGCCTCCACAGCGGCCCCTCCACAGCCCCCCGTAGCCCCACAGCTTCCCTGCAGCCCCCCCCGGGCAGTCCCTCCAGCCCCCATGTGCTCCCCTCAATGCTCACACACAGGCAGTCAGAGTTTTATCTCCTTAACTCTAATGCTGTTTAAAACTATGGTCCTAATTAAGCAAGAAAAACTGCACGTTTGCAAAGCGCCTGCTCTGGAAGAACGGCGGATCAGGGTAGAGACCTCCCTGCCACACCTGAACACAGCAAGCCTTTCCAAACTGCAGCAGGAACAAACTGAATGGCCAGTGGAGAAGCTCGCAGGAGACTGCTCTGACTCTGGCCCACCCCCACCCCCGCCCCCGCCCCCGCCCGCGGAGCCGAGGGTGCACCAGTGTGATGCCTCTGAGCCTGCTGCCCCTCGGCCCCGACCCTCTTGAGTCCTGGGGCGCCCTCAGAGGTTCGGCCTTGGGGTGCACAGCAGCCTCCGTGAAAGTGAGCGTGGCCTGGAGAGGGAGGAATGTCCTGGCAGCAGGACTCCGACGGCGGACGAGGGGGTGCTCAAAGCAGCCGGGGACTCCCATCCAGGCCCAGTCACCCAGTGCTGCGCCCCACCGCTGGCTGCAAGTTTGTTCTAAAGACCACCTCCAAGACAAGCGCAGCAGCTGGCCCTGGAACTTGGGAAGAAGGTGGCCGACGTGGCTTCCATGGAAAATGCCAGAAAGCACACCAGGACACCTGGAGAAACAGCCTCAAATCAGAAAACCCCAGGCTGTTTAGGTCCCCCTGCTGCCCTGACCTGCTTAGACATCCAGCCGTTTGGGAGCTGTCTACCCTTCGAGAAACGCTCCAAGGCCCCAGGGCCACCAGACGGCGGGACCTGTGCTGGGCATTGGGGGAGAGCAAGAGGAAAGGAGAGAGAGACAGAGACAGAGAGACGGCAAGGGGGAGTGGGACAGAGAGACGGAGGCAGGGAGGGAGAGGCCAAAACTCAGGTCCCACCCTCCCCCAGTGGCAGCTGTGTGGGAGGGGCAGGAGGTGCGAGGGCCCCCATCTCTGACATTTTGTGCCAGCACCGCCCTCTACACACAAACTCTCAGGAACCATCGAGACCCATTAGCAGGACACAATGCTAGGCCCAGGGCGATAAGCAGGCCCCATGGCCAGTGGCAGGGGCAGAAGTGGGGCTGCAGCTCATCAGGGGGTATCATGGCCAAGGCCGTGCCTTACCACCACCCTCCCTGACCAGTCCTCCCCACCTGCCCCCAGGGTGACACTCCCACAAACGACCTCTGCCCTGTGGACTCCGGGGCTTCCTGACCCCTGGGAAGAGCGGCAAAGCCTGTGGAGGCCAGAGTGCTGTGGGCTGGGAGACGCCAGGGAGACCAAGTCATCTGTATCATCGCTGTGGACGCAGCCGGGCAGTGCTGCCCACCCAGCCACAAGGCATCACGGGGCCTGAGACCAGCCCCGGGCAGGTGGGCTCCCAGAGTTGGGGTCCCTGATCCAAACCACCCCGCTACTCCCTCACTGGGCCAGCAAGGTGGCTGGGGTCTGGGGACTCGCTCACCCCTAAGAGTGAGACTGCGGTGACGTGGGCAGCTCTGGCGCCGCCTGCCCCAGGGATAGAAACGCAGCTGTGGCTGTCGGGGAGGTGGCTGTGGCCGACGGCCATGACTGCTGCTGTTTGGCAGAGGAGCCAGGTGTCCCGGCTCTGCTTCGAGGAGACCCAGTCCATCAGGAATGTGTGCACGTCTGCCTGACCCCACTGTGCACCTGGCCCAGGTTGGGGGAGATGCCCGTGAGACCACGGCTGCCCTCAGCACAGTAAGGCTGCCCTGGCCCTTTGGGGTGTCTTGGAAGAGACTGGCATTCGCTTCTGGGTAGCTCTCACCCCCTCATAGCACAAAAGCACTAAGAACCCCAGACACGTGCTGCATCCAAAGGGAAGGCCAGGCAGCTCCTGGGGTAAGGGGACAGGGGACACAGAACCAAGCCCCTGCAGAGCGCCTGACACCCAAACCGGAGTCGCAGCTAACAGCCTCCACCCCCGTCCGTCCACGCTGCCTACCCCTGAACACGGACACCCACAGGCCCCGAGGCCTGAGATGCCACCACGCCCTGGTCAGAGGCTCAGCCCACAGCCTGCACCCCACGACCCGTACCCACAAAATGTGCAGCTAGCAGGAACCAGTCTCTTTGCCTGACCCTGTCATCAGGGACGAGGCAGGGAGGGAGCTCCGGGGGCAGGCACACCCAGCACAATGACAGGGTGAGCATCTGATGCCCTCCTAGCGGGCCGGCCACAGAGACACCCTCTCATCAGCCGCCCTGTGGAGAACCACAGCCAAAAGCCTGCACTGCCTGGGGACTTCATGATTCAATGGCTACTTCAGAATAGGAGAAAATAGCAAATCAAAACTTCAGTTTTTCCTTCTTTATTTACAACTCAGGACAAGACTGCCTGTGAGAGCATCAGACTCAACCTGATGCAGGCTGCAGAGTAGTGACTGTGCTGGAGAGCCCACCCCCCCCCAGCCCACACACGCTCACCTGAGGCCCACCCCCCCCAGCCCACACACGCTCACCTGAGGCCCACCCCCCCCAGCCCACACACGCTCACCTGAGGCCCACACCCCCAGCCCACACACGCTCACCTGAGGCCCACCCCCCCCAGCCCACACACGCTCACC
>CAUYLG010077738.1:0-83790 GCA_963573385.1 Cacajao melanocephalus
TATCCTGAAGAATATTTTCCAACTTGGATTCATTCTCTTCATGACATTCAGGTACACCTATGAATCGTAAATTAGGTCTTTTCATATAGTCCCATATTTCTTGGAGACTTTGCTCATTCCTTTTTACTCTTTCTTTTCGACTCTTGTCTTCTCGTTTCATTTCATTAAGTTGGTCTTTGACCTCTGATATCTTTTCTTCTGCTTGATCAATTCGACTGTTAAAACCTGTGCATACTTCGTGAAGTTATCGTATTGTGTTCTTCAGTTCCATTAATTCACTTATATTCCTCTCTAAATTGTCTATTCTCGTTAGCATTTCGTCAAATCTTTTTTCAAGGTTCTTAGTTTCTTTACATTGGGCTAGAACATGTTCTTTTAGCTCACTAAAGTTCCTTATTATCCACCTTCTGAAGCCTAATTCTGTTAATGGAACACACTCGTTCTCCATCAGGCCTTGTTCCCTTGTTGATGAGGAACTGTGATCCCCTGTAGAAGGAGAGGCATTCTGATCTTGGGTATTCTCAGCCTTTTTACGCTGGTTTCTTCCCATCATTGTAAGTTTATCCACCTGTCGTTTGTAATTGCCAACTTTCAAATTAGGTCTCTGAGTGGAGTCCAACTTGTTGATTCCCAGCGCCGAAATCTGAGCAACCCACTTCGCCGACTAAAACAGTGGCATTAAGATTCGTGGTGCTTTTCTGCCTGGGAATCTCTGGTCTGGCTTCCCTCTTGAGTCCCTTTTTCAATCAGGTAAATGGGCGACTCTGCCTTCCCAGAGCGCCAAACATCGACCAAAAGGGGACCCAGTCCCGTTTACTCTGCACTGAGAACTGCCACGCTGGGGTGCCGGCAAAACTGCCACGCCGGCCACAAGAGTCACGCTGGCGACCCGTGGGGCTCCTCCGCTGGGAATCTTCTGGTCCGTAGGTAACAAAAATTCGTCTGAAAGTGTGGCGTCCTCTCGTTCTGTGCACTTTCTCTGGGAGCTACAATCCTGAGCTGCTAGTAATCGGCCATCTTGGATCTCTCTCTCGAGTCTCAGTTTTCTCAGCTACACAATGGGATTAAAAATCTCTGCCTCATACAATCAATATGAAGTCATCTGAGATAATGTATGCCAAGCAATTAGCACAAGGTAAGTATGAGGGCTCCATTAGTGGGAGTGGGTGTGGGCTTTTACAATGTCACCTGGCCCGCTATGGGACTGTCTGCTGCTACAGAACACCCAGGAAGCAGCAGGTAGAGAGGGGAGTAGATGAGAATATCCAGGAACCTTCCAGAAGGAGCCTATGGGCACAGCACACTGTAGCCACAGTAGACCCCACCAAGCTTGTGATTGCTGAACAGCTGCATGTGTGGAGCATCAGTTCCAGAGGATTTGGACCCTTTTCCCAGCTCCACATAGGCTCATTCAGTGAACTTAGCCTTCCTGGGTCTCTATTTCCCTATGTAAAAAATGCAAAGGAATTTTCAAGGTAATTTGGATTCCTACCTCTCTCTCTCTCTATCATGCATAGAGAACTAGATTAAGAAGAATTCAGAAGCTTTGTCCACATTCAATGGGATAGGGCATTCAGATGACTCTGGGGTTGGCAGTGAGTGGCACCGGAATGGTAGCCATGGACTTCTCATCTCTGGCTCACCAGTTGGCCCCTAAAGCTTGCTGTGTGCTTATTTTGTATCAGACACCATATGTATATACATGAGTTTCGCTCTTGTTGCCCAGGCTGAAGTGCAATGGCACAATCTCTGCTCACTGCAACCTTCACCTCCCAGGTTCAAGCGATTCTCCTGCCTCAGCCTCCTGAGTAGCTGGGATTACAGGCGCTCGCCACCACGCCTGGCTAATTTTTTGTATTTTTAGTAGAGACGGGGTTTCTCTGTGCTGGTCACGCTGGTCTCAAATTCCCAACCTCAGGTGATCCGCCTGCCTCAGCCTCCCAAAGTGCTCAGATTACAGGGGTGAGCCACCGTGCCCAGCCGCAGACACCATGTTAAGTGCCTTATGTGAGTTACATCATTTAACTCTCTTAGTAGGTACTATTATTATAAGTACCTACTAAAGCAAGTACTATTATTATCTTCATTTTACAGATGAGGAATCTAGCACAGAGAGGTTAAGTAATTTGCCTTATGTCCCATAGTCGTTAGCTGTGGCCAATGTCTCTTCCAGCTCTTGTACTCTACCTAGACTGGAAGCTCTTTTTGAGGAGGAGCCTTATCATATTTATTTTTGAGTCCTCAAGCCCTAGAAGGCTTTCAGAGTGTGTTTACTGTGAAGTCAGTGATTTGAAGTGTAAATCAGAGGTCCAAAACACAGAATCACTTGGTGAGCTTAAAGAGTGGTTCATGCTGGCCAGGTGCGGTGGCTCACACCCATAAGCCCAGCATTTTGGGAGGTGGAGGCAGGTGGATCACCTGAGGTCAGGAGTTCGAGACCAGCCTAGCCAACATGGTGAAACCCTTGTTTCTACTAAAAATACAAAAATTAGCTGGGAGTGGTGGCAGGCACCTGTAATCCCAGCTACTTGGGAGGCTGAGGCAGGAGAATCACTTTAACCTGGGAGGGGGAGGTTGCAGTAAGCCGAGACCATGCCATTGCACTTTAGCCTAGGCAACGAGAGCGAAACTCCGTTTCAGAAAAAGGCAGTTCATGCCTGGGCTAGTCTCAGATCACTTGTATACCATGCCTTATGTGTCTAATGGAAAACCATGGAGCTAAATATTCTGATTATTAGTAGTATGTTTGAGATAGGACTTTGCTCTGTTGCCCAGACTAGAGTGCAGTGGTGCAACAGCTCACTGCAGCCTCAAACTCCTGTGCTCAAGTGATCCTCCCACCTCGGCCTCCCGAGTAGCTGGGACTACAGGCATTGCACCATCATTTCCAGCTATTTTTTTTTTTAATTTTTAGAGATGGGGTCTTGCTATGTTGTCCAGGCTGGTCTCAAGCTTCTGGCCTCAAATGATCCTCCAACCTTGGCTTCCCAAAGTGTTGGTGTTACAAGCGTGAGCACCCGGACAATATTCTGATTCTTTACCAAATTGCTAGCCCTTCTCCCCTCTTTCTGCTTCTTGGCACTGGAGGGTGCTGTTGGATAGTTTAAAAAGTAGTATTTCTTCCACCCTGGGTTTGGTATTTTTTTTTTCCAAATTGGTCTTGTGTATTGCCTCTCAAAAACTTGGTGGAGAGTTGCTGAAATGGACAATAGCCTGAACTAGCCTTCCTGTGGCTCTCTTCTGAATGTTAACCATTGGTGTTTAGGCAGGCAGATATAGCAAGTTTCTGGTGACCCTGCGGTTTAATTTTTTTCTTCAGCCTTTCTCCAGGAGCAGTTTGTCTTTGTTCAGGAGGATGATGTTTACAAGGAATTATGTGAGGTGTGGCAGGCTGAATAATGGACCCCCAAAGATGCTCACGTCCTAATCCCCACAAACCTGTGAATCTGTTACCTCACTTTGCAGGAGGGACCTTGCAGTTGTGATTAAGGATCTTGAGAGGAAGATTATCCTGGTGGACCCTAGGTAACCACAAAGGTCCTTAAATGCTGGAAGGAGAAGGCAGAAGGTTAGGATAAAAGACGGAGAGTTGAGAATAAAGGGAAGTGCTAGAGTCAGAGAGCTGTGAACGTGCCCCACTGCTGGCTTTGAAGATAGAGGAAGGTGCTGCCAGTCACAGAATGAAGGCAGCCTTTAGAGCTGGCAGTGGGTTTCCCTCTAGAGCTTCCAAAAGGAAGCAGGCTCTGCTGACACCTAGATTTTAGCTCAGTGAAACCCATTTTGGACTCCTGACCTACAGAATAGTAATATAGTAAGATTGCATTGTTTTAAGACACTGCGTGGTAATTTTAATTTTCATCTTTGCAAAGATCCTGAAAATTACAGGAATAAAATTGTTACCCTTGATTTAACAAATGGGGAAAGAGAGACCTACATTTTGAGTTACTTTCTCGGTGACACCGAAAACTCAAGGCAGGGTGGTGACAAGGCCCCACGTTTCTTGATTTCTGCTTTGTTCTCTTCACTAGAGCATAGATTGCAAAATGTCGTAACAGGCAAAACTCCTTAGAAGTCATCTAGTTCAGGGATGGCAAATAGATTTTATTTGCTTCATGTGCCAGCTCTGGCCTATTGGTGGCACTGTACTGTGTCCTGCTTGCTGGATAAGGGTGCTGTGATTGATTAGCAATGTCTGCATGGGCTTCAGATGGGTCTGTGGCAACATGTGTGGCATGTATTTGCTGTACCTCAACCAGTCCAACCCTCCCATTTAACCAACTGAGAATGGAACCCCAGAGAAGGGAATTGATTTCTTCAAGATTATGCAATGAACTAGAGACAGAGCTGAAATAATGGTTTTTCTCACTTACCGCCTAGCTCCCAAGGTCACCAATCGGACTTGAATATTCCAACTTCCTTTTTCTTACCTTAGCAGGACTTCCATTGCTTAAATGGAAATAATTGAGGCAGCCCAGAACATTAATGATCATAGCTTTTCATCTCATCTATGATGCTGTGTAGTATTAAACAAGTTGACTAATTTTTTGTGTGTGTGCTTACAGATTAATCTGTTTCCCCAAGATGTCTTCCCCTATCTCAAGGAGACTGGACAGTCAAGCATTGTGAAGTTCCCTAACTAGATGTTGCCTAGGAAATGTCAGCCAAGAAAGTTAAAATGCAACACCTTGGCATAGAATGTATAGAGACCTTGACAGGCTGTTTGAGTTGGTAAACTGAGGTCTCAGTGTATTTCCGTGAGAGAAGAAAAGAATGGCTAGATTTGCACTTTGCAAGAAATAAAATAAGTGATCCTTTTATCTATGAGGTTATAAAACCTTGGCTTGATTTTGACATATGCCTGGGCATTATGGGCATTTGGCCCTTTGTGGATGAGGCTGGGTTGCTCACAGGTAATCACAAGCTCTAGGCCCTTTGGATTTGATGGAGGGAAGTGACTTAGGGTTGACACAAAATATTCCACTTGGCTCTTCAAGTCAACTGTAGCCTCCTTAGGCCCTAGGATGTATGAACGGTTTGCAAACTGTAAAGTACCTTGCAAATGAGAATTGGAACTCCCATTGTCTTAGTAACAACATAAATTATTTTTGCATTTTTCAGAGTGGGGACTAGGGGGAAAAATAGGAAGCCCATGGGAAATTTTGCTTATCAGTTACGTGAATTCTCTTGCATCATTGAGTCAGTACACTGGATTTTCCAGTAGAAAAGTTACAAACCACAAATGAAGAACCAAATAATAAAAAAATTAGTTTTTATGGCTCAGTATGACTACTGCCATAAAACTTAATAGTTAATTTTTTCCTAACACTCCACAGCATTTCAGAGTTTACAAAGTCCTTTCACACATATCATCCTGCTGACTTTCTGTAATAAGTGGAAAGGGTTTCTTCCCCCCTCTTAGAGAAGAGGAAACAAAAGGCCAGAGAGGTTGAGTGACTGGTGGAAGGTCAGGTATTGAGTCACTGGAGAGGTGGGGAATTGAACCAGGGTCTTCAGGTGCCGAATCCAGTAGTATTTTGAACCCATGGTTGCGGTCTTCCTTGGGTGAGAGTGGTTACTTGGAGTCCTGAGAGAGGAGTGGAGGTCAGGGCCAGAGGAGAGACAAGTGTGGTTGGAGCAGCACTGTGGACCTCAGGGTGGGCTTGCACTGGTGAGAGGCTGGGCAGGCAGGATTCTAGGGGCCAAGGATGGGGCACAGCCAGGAGTCTGGCTTGGTAGCAGCCACAGTAGTTAGGTTATGGGCTAGGTAATGTGCTAAAGGCTTTGTATGAATAATCTCATTTAATTTGTGGCAAACGTTGTTATTATTTATTTATTTATTTTGAGAGGGAGTCTTGCTCTTTCCCCCAGGCCAGAGTGCAGTGGCGCCATCTCGGCTGACTGCAACCTCTGCCTCCTGGGTTCAAGTGATTCTCCTGCCTTGGCCTCCTGAGTAGCTGGGACTATAGGCACGCGCCACCACGCCCAGCTAATTTTTGTATTTTTAGCAGAGATGGGGTTTCATCATATTGGCCAGGATGGTCTCTGTCTCTTGACCTCGTGATCTGCCTGCGTCGGCCTCCCAAAGTGCTGGGATTACACGCTTGAGCCATCGCGCTTGGCCAAATGCTGTTATTTTTAAGCATGTGGAATCTGAATCAGGTCAGAGAGGTTAAAGATCTTGCCCAAAGTCACACGGTTTAGTAAGGGAAGGAGCCCAGATCAGAAATCTGGTATATCACACTCTAAAGCCTGTGCCTCTGACTACCATGTGATGCAGAACTGAGTGTGAGAGTGTGGCATTGGGAAGTAGACTTGTAAAAGCAGGATGGGGCCAGCTGGGGAGGCTCTGAAATGCCAGACTGGGAGCTTTGGGCATTGTCTTGTGGGCAGTGGGGAGCCACTAGCTGTGAAAGCAGAGCAGAGATGTTCTCCTCCTTCCTGAGTAAAGCGGACGTTTCACTCAGAAGTCAAGTGGGCATGGGAGGTAGTTGCTGTGGCGCCATCTCCATCAACTGACATGCTGCTTCGCCCCCTCTGCAGAGCGTGAATCTCACTGTTCCTGAAATATTTTTTCAATTTCTTTTTAAAATAAAAAGCCATTTCAGAGCCTCTATTGGTCTCATACATTCTGGAGCCATTCTTGCTGAGGGCTTAGCAAGGGTCCTGTGAGGATGCAGAGGGACAGTCGTTGGCCCAGCCAATTTATGCATCTCTCTCTCTGGCCAGCGGCTCCTGGAAAGCTGTTCCCTGGTGAAAGCACCCTTTGTCATCCCCACTGACTTCATAGGGCCCTAAACAACCCTTGTGAGTGTGAGCGCTCCCATGGGGCCTCTTGGGAGAAAAGAACGTTCCTGAAACCAAAACTGGGCTGACGTCATGCATCTCAAGCTCCTCGGTCATGCTGACGAGGGGACCACTTCCTGCCTGCTCATCTGGGCGGTCATCACTGATGCTGCAGGGGCCCGGACTGGACTCCTCACTGCTGGCACATCAGAGCAGATGTGGCTTCGTGGGGATCTGGGAACTCGCCTAGGCCTGTAGCTGAAGAGCGACATGTTAGGGTGTGAAGTGATGGAACTAGAGTGGGCTGGTTGTCCTTCCGGATATGTGGCTTTATGTCTGTGGCCCTTCTATTCCCATCAGTCAGAGCAGAGCATCTCTGTATGTTTCTTTATACTTTATAAAGATTCTACACACACACAAGCTCATTGAACACTTACACAGCAACCCTGGGAAGTAAAAGTTACTATCTGAAATTTATAGGTGAGAGTACTGAGCCTCAGAGGTCATCTCTTGGTGGCTTGGGACTAATTCAGTGTACCGTCCTCTTTCTTTACCCTACAAATACTTGAGTGAAATAGGATCTTATTTTATTTTACTTATTTTAAGAGTCAGCATCTTGCTCTGCTGCCCAGGCTGGAGTGCAGTGGCACCATCATAGCTCACTGCAGCTGCAAACTCCTGGGCTCAAGGGATCTTCCTACCTCAGGCTCTTGAGTAGCTGGGATTACAGGTGCAGACTCAGCTTAAAATGGGATTTTAAAGACTACAAAGCCGGGCATGAGGGGGAAAGCCATGCTTAGAGACACTGCTGGTGTGCTGCCTTGCAGAAGGACTGTGCGCTGGGTGCTGTCGTTTATCCCTCAGCACCCTTCCCTTCTTCTCTGCCGTGCTCTGTGCCCTGGGAAGTTGACCCTAACAGACTGCTTCCATGGGCTTCAGCACCCTCTAACTTTTTAACAAGGCACAGGCAGGAGATTGGGGTGGGAGGGACAGAGGGCATTCTCCCAGCCAGAGGACCAAAGCTGGTTAAGTTCTAGGCAGCCCAGTTGCGGTAACCCCAGGGCACTGCACTACCCTTGATGGTTTCCTTAAAGTCTGCTCACATCGTTAAGAATAGCCCCTTTATTATAGATTTAAATGTACTCCCTGCCTCCTGCTGGGAACTCACACAGCTCATTACACAGGTAGTGAACTGACTTAAAATGGTTTGTCACACGCAATAATAGGGGTATTGAATGTAAATGTCTGATATTGATCTGCAAGTTGGGGAAGGTAGGGCTGTGTGTATGTGAGACCAGCTCTCTCCTGGGACTAGTTGGTGGCCTTGAGTCTTCTCCCCTATTAGCCTCCCTTTCCTCCACTCCTGCCTGGTGAGGAATTTTACACATAGTCAAATTTCCAGGTAGTGAAATGTCCACTGTAAATGCTCTGGATCTGTAGCGAGTGACTCAGGGGCAAGTCAGACTTTATTCTGGTGCCAGCAGTGTCTGCTTCGTGCCCCATGTCCAGTAGGGGCAGCGGAGGTGTCAGTGGTAGTTCCCAGGGTCCAGCAGTGGCAGCGGTGACGTCCTCATTAGATTGTGCGTGATCCAGCAAAGATTTAACTTAGAGCCTGTGCCATTCTATAAAAGAGATGATTTGTGAAGTGTATCTGGTGATTATCATAGCAAATCCTGGCCAAAACAGACAAACAGGAACATTTATGAAAAGTCCCAGGTCTGAGGCAGCTCTGCTCTGATTTCCAGATCATACTAGGAATGATCTCCCTCTCTTCAAGGCAGTGGACAGTTAATGCCACAGCCCTATGTCCTGATCAGAATCTATCTTTCGTGTTTGTAGCAGATTGTTAAAAATGGTCCATGTATTTTTCAGGGTTCTCCAAAGAAACAGAACTAATAGTATACATACATACACTATTTTATGCACACACAGACACAGACACATGCTTTTAAATATATATGTACACACACATACAGTATTATATATATACATGTACACTATTATATATGTATATGTTTGTGTATGTGTATACACATATGCACAGAGAGAGAGAGAGAGAGAGAGAGAGAGCATGAGAAAGATTTATTTTAATGAATTGGCTCACATGATTGAGGGGCCTGGTAAGTCTAAAGTCTGAAGGACCACTCAATAGGCTGGCAATCCAAAATCCGTGTGGCAGGCCAGCATGCTGGAAACCCGAGCAGAAACCCCACAGCTTCTATGTTGCAGACTTGAGGCAGAATTGCTTCTTTTTCAGGAAATCTGTGTCTTTGTTCTTAAAGCCTTCAACTGATTGGATGAGGTCCACCCACATTATTGAGGGAAATTTGCTTCAATTAAAGTCAATTGATTGTAGACATTAATCACATCTACAAATAGCTTCACCCTGACATCTAGACTTGTGCTTGACCACATTTGGGCTCCACAGCCTAGCTAACAGAGCACATCAGGTTAACCACCCCAGCCCCAGTGGATCACTTCTCCTAGGCCCATGTCCTTCACGATGTGATCTTGCTCGCTCCTCCAACAAGGGCTGGAGTTGATCTCTGTACTCTCTTGAATCTAGTCTGCACTTGTAACTTGCTTTGGCCTATCATAGAATGCAGCAGAATTGACCCTCTGAGATGAAGGAGTCTTTTAAGAAGACTTTGTTTTCAGTCAGAGGGAAACACACGTGCCATGGCAAGAGGAGACAGGCCACGGAGAGGAACACAGACCCTGCATGGGGCAGAGAGGAGCAGTCCTCACTAAGCCCTGCCAGAATTGCTGATCCTCAGAATCAAGTGCAAAGAAAATGGGTATTGCTTTAAAACACTAAGACTGAGGGTGGTTTATTATACAGCAATGGGAAATTGAAACGCTACTGCATTCTGTTTTAATGACACACTGAGCAACAGGATTGGAACCCATGAATTCAAAAATACTGAATTTATTATTTTATAATAAATACTTAGTGCATCAGTGCTTATTGGAAGGAGCCCAGACTTGGATCTGAGTTTAGACCTTGAACCTGTGGGTGATCTTTCTAAATGTCAGGTGGAAAGAAACAGAATATCATGAATATCAAAGGAGATAATGAATATAAGGTATGTGGGACACGTGAGTACCCAATGCATGGTGGCTATTAGTTTACTTTCATTACTGCAAAGAGGGCAGGGTCCTCGATTTCAGTATGACCACGATTTAGCAAGGAAGTATAATTAATTATTGGGCTGAATGTGATAACTAAAAAACTAACCATAAAACAGAGCATTGGGTAGGGAGGGAGGCATTCCTTCCAGGGACTGGCTTCCTAAAGGAGGTGATATTTGAACCAGGGACTAGAAAAAGATTTTAGCAAGCTAGTGTTCTAAATGACAGGCAGTCACAAATGGCAGCCATTCTTTTTTCTGAGACAGAGTCTCACTCTGTTGCCCAGGCTGGAGTGCAGTGGCATGATCTTGGCTCACTGCAAACTCCACCTCCCAAGTTGAAGCAATTCTCTTGGCTCAGCCTCCCTAGTAGCTGGGATTACAGATATGCACCACCACGCCTGGCTAATTTTTGTATTTTTAGTAGAGACAGGGTTTCACCATATTGGTCGGGCTGGACTCGAACTCCCAACCTCAAGCAATCTGCCTGCCTCGGCCTCCCAAAGTGCTGGAATTACCAGCGTGAGCTACTGTGCCCAGCATGGCAGCAGTTCTTGTACTTGAGGTTTTCTGTGTTGTTTGATTTTATTCCTTGTTTGTCTCTGCAGCCTTTTCATCTTAAAGTACAATACACACACAGATCAGAGCCAAGCAATACAAGTGGGAGGAGGCCAGGGGAAGGCAAAGTGCTTCCATATGGCCTCCCCAAAGGCTGGGCCTGGGGTGAGGAGAAGGCTCAGGTCCTGTCCTGCATTTGCCCCCAAAGTTTGCAGCCCCCAGCACCATTGCTCTGAGTGTAATAGGGATTCACCATCTTGTATGTCAGAACCCTAGGAGGGCTGACTGGGCTCTAGCCAGATGCACCCAGCACTTTGCCTTCATAAATCCTTCTGGATCAGGTAGCATCTTGAATTAGATATAATCCGGCACGGGTGGCAGTGGACGTTGTCAGGCAAGGGCCTTGACAATGGAATCTTCAGCCCTTCCTGAGTTACTCTTTCCATCTCAGCTCCAGTACCGTTTGCGGCTCTGTGAAGTGACTTCACTTCTCTCTGCCCACTTTCCTCCTCTGTAAAGTGAAGATCATCATACCTGTCTTCTAGGCTGCTGTGAGGAAGAGATGAAATACCTCGTGGGGAGCATCACGCCCCATGCCTAGCATGCTGCGGGCCCTCAGCGCGTGCTCTTTCCTTTTCCCTTCCCCTCCCGCCATCCCTGCTTTGCTTCACTTCAGGCAATGCCTCTGCCCCTTGGCTTTCTCAGAAGTGCTGACTCCTCCGCTGTGGCTCACTCTTAGCTGTCTCTGTTGGTGGGAGGAGTGTGAACCTCATCGTATGTGAAAAGGTGGCAGGCTTTGAATAAGGACCTGAGTACAAATCTTTGCTTTTTTTAGAGACAGGGTCTTGCTCTGTAGCCTAGGCAAGAGTGTAGCGGTATGATTATAGCTCACTGCAGCCTTGAACTCTTGGGCACAAGCCATCCTCCTGCTTCAGCCTTCTGAGTAACTGGGACTACAGGTGCATCCCACCATGCCTTGCTAATTTTCAATTTTTTTTAGTAGAGATAGGTGTCTCACTATCCTAGGTCTCACTATGCCTAGGCTGTTTCCAAACTCCTGGCCTCAAGTGATCCTCCTGCCTTGCCTTCCCAAAGTGTTAGGATTACAGATGTGAGCCACTGTGCCTGGTTCTGAGTTCAAATCTTGATGCAGTCATTCACCAACTGGGTGACCTCAGAAAAATTACTTATACTTGCTAAGCTTCTGTTTTGTTACTTGAAAAACGACATCTAAATATCTACTTTATGCAGCCCCTAGGAGATTGGATGACTTAATGAATGAAACATCCCTGACCACGTGCTTAATGGATATTTTGCCCCTTCATTCAGCAACATGTAGTACGCCATCATGTTCCAACTTGTATTTCGATCAACAACTCTGATTTCTGTATCTATTTAGCAGATAATAACCAAATGGACAGATTTTAATGACACCTCTACAGTTTGTGGCCTCTGGTGACTTATCTGGAAGATGGAACAAAGTGTTGAGTGAAGTTTTCTGTTGGTCTGTCCTTGATTCCTGATTGCCTTAGTTAATGGAGCCAGCTTTCCCAGGTTAGATTCTAGGAGTGGTGTGGTCCAGGGAGGAGCTGGATTTGTGATCACTTCTTGCCACTAGATTCTGTTCCAGGCTCTGGGGCTACAGACATAAATAAGAGGACTTCTGCCTCTCAGTAGCTCAGAGTTTAGCAGAAAAGACCAACTAATACAATGAAAAGGTCTGACCTTATGGTTTGGGATACAGATATGGTCCTCCTCAGTGGCATCCTAGAGTACAAACTTCTCTCTCTCTCTTTTTTTTTTTTTTTTTTTTTGAGACAGAGTCTCACTCTGTCACCCAGGCTGGAGTTCAGTGGCACGATCTCAGCTCACTGCAACCTCTGCCTCCTGGGTTCAAGTGATTCTTATGCCTCAGCCTCCTGAGTAGCTGGGACTACAGGCATGTGCCACCATACCCAGCTAATTTTTGTGTTTTTTAGTAGAAACGGGGTTTCACCATATTGGACAGGCTGGTCTCGAACTCCTGACCTCATGATCCGCCTGCCTCGGCCTCCCAAATTGCTGGGATTACAAGCATGAGCCACCGCGCCTGGCCACAGACTTCTCTTTACCCCTGTCCTGCTCTTACTTGGAAGAAGCCTGTGCCTTCTCCAGTAACCCCATTATGACTCCCTGGATACGTACTAGTGTGCATGGAGAGGCCAAGTCCTATTGACTCCCAGGTCATCACAAGAACACAGTAGTCAGACCCTACCCTTTAACACAGGAGGTGCCTTACCTTCTGCTAGAGATGGCTTGCCTTGGGATGGGCTGATGGCTGCCAGGGTGGTTGGAGAGGGGAACTGGTGTGGCAATGGCAGTGAAGGGAGTCTGAAGGGGCCTTTGCCTTTATTCTTCTTGCTATGCCTGTCTAGGTTTCTTCAAAGAAGAAAGATTCTCTCTGCCAAGGTTAAACTTGGTAACTAATCACACAGACAAAATGTTGCCTGGTAAACATGGCTAGGTGTGATCGAAAATGCTAGTGCTCACCAATATTCGTGTTCTTTTCTTCTTCATGGGCATGGACCTCAACTGTTGACAGACTCCCTTGAAGGTAGGTGTTACCATGTGAGGGGGTTCTTGCTAGGGAAATGTGAGTGGAGGTGATTGCTCCACGTCTAGAATTGGCTCACATGTGGTTCTTGCTCTTTCCTGATCCACCTGCTGTATGGAGAAGTCTCCGAGGACCTACATGAAAGGGGTCTGGGTTCCTGAACAATGCATAGAGTAAGGCATTACTTATTTATATGCCACCCCCACAACTGCAGTGGGAGAAGTAAACCTTTTTTTTTTTTTTTAGACAGGGTCTCACTCTGTGGTCCAGGCTGGAGTGCCGTGATGCCATCTTGGCCGACTGCAACCTTCACCTCCTGGGTTTAAGTGATTCTCCAGCCTCAGCCTCCCCAGTAGCTGGGATTACAGGCATGTGCAGCCATACCCAGCTGATTTTTGTATTTTTAGTAGAGATGGAGTTTCATCATGTTGCCCAGGCTGGTCTCGAACTCTTGATCTCAGGTGATGCATCTGCCTTGGCCTCCCAGTGCTCTGGGATTAATGGCGTGAGCCATTGTGCACGGCCAAGAAGTAAACGTTTAATGTGTTAAGCCGCTGATTTAGGCACTTGAGTGATTTTCTTTAAAAGTGACTTGCTGCCTTATTTCTAGATACAAGGGAAACTGACCTCATTTTAAGCCTCCCTTGCCAAGAAGTCAATGATACAAATGAGGAGGAAAATTCAATATGGTGAGATGAATGTGATGATGGGGACATACAGAGGCTCTGGGAACTCAGAGAAGGTGCCAAACCCAAGCTGAGAGGCTCAATCAGGAGAGGCACTGCCACTCAGAGCCATTCAGAGGATGAGGCGATGGATGGGCAGGACAAGGAGAAAGAGGCAAGCAGGTTCCTGTGCAGAATAAGCAGGGGTGAGTGGGGTGCCTGGCCAGCACCAGGTCAGGAGCAGAGGCTAAGGAAGAAATGAGGAACCCGAGGGCAAAGACTTAAGATCGTAAATCCTGTGAGAGCTGGCTTGATGGGCTAGGTTTTAGAATTCGAGGTTGAGGAGGGACATCTGCAATTCAACAGGAGGGGAAGCAAACAGTCATAGCCCTCCGGTCTCTGAATTACTGTGGCTTGGCTGTACCTACCACAGGATCTACAGGGAAGCACCTGCAGTCACCTGATGTATTCTAGGTAGGGTGTAGAGAGGGATGCTGGGTTTGAGATCCATTCAAGAGGTAGAACTAGATTTGCTGTTTACAGATGGAGGATAACAGAAAGAGGGGAGGTGAGGCCAATACCCAGGTTTTTGACTCAATTGTCTGAGTAGACGGTTCTGCCATCCACTCACAGAGTGGACTTTGGGGTGCAGCAGGGTTGTGCAGGAAGTAGGAAAATGAGTCTGGTTTGGGGGTGATCTTGAGTTCAAAGGGCCCATGAGACACCTACTAAGCAAAGTCCAGTGGGCAGATTGTAGAATGCATCTAGGTCTTGTGAGTCAGGTTGGAGCTGGAGGCATTAATTGAGAATAGAAGCAGACCAAGACTGAATCCTGGGGAGCACCAGCACTTATGGGAATGACAAAGAAGGGCCTGTGAAGGTCCTTCAGGTCCCCCTGGCCTCCAGTAACAACCTTCCTCTTGCTTAGCACCCAACCGTGCATGGCCTGGTGGTTTCCTCAGCCCCCACTTCATTCCCTTACATGAGCTGCTGGCCAAGGCCCACACTCACCTCCTTTTTGAGCCCACCTAAGGCTTAGACAGCCCTAGCAAGGGAAGTCACATTCTGCCTGAGGCCCTGCTCTCCTAAGACGCCACATGCAAACTTCAGTTTTCTACCTTCCCTAAGTCAGCCCTAGTCTGGGATTAGTGTTGGTGGCATGGCTTCCGTCTGCAGAATTTATTATGGACCCCACTCTTCTCCACAGCGAGCCCACTGACAGTCTGACTGAGGCGTGAGTTCACCCCTTGGGAATTTTAATAAATGCTGAGCACCCCAGCCAGTTTTGATTTCTCTATTTCTGTGCCAGTGGGTTCTTGAAGGTGATCCACTTCCCATTTGTCATTCTCTTTGCCAGACTTCCTCTGGCCCATTAATTAAAGTCCCACCAAAAGAAGAAAGCATTTGGAAGGTGTGGCGAGTGTTCCCCTTAGCTAATTGAGCAACATGTCTGAAAGCTCATGTGGTTTTCTTTAGAGTCTGACCTGGATCAGAAACATTGGCTTCAGTGGGGCTTTTTATCTCCCTTCTTGAAACTTTTACGGAACTTCTTCCAGATTGACTTAAGCCCAAATACTCTGTTACCTTGTCTAAATTGTCACAGATGACTTGCTGACAACAAAAATACTGTAGACCATCTGATTTGGTGTTATGGGCTGCAGAATTATCAGACTCCGTAAAAGCCACCCAGAGGACTTCTCCCAGCTTTCATGGAAGGATTACTTGGGCATTAGTCTTTATTTCTTCAGTTTGGGGAAGTCCCAATTATCCCCGGTCAGGTCCTTTATTACCGTGGTTCCCTTCCTATTTCTGCCTGCTTTTCCTGTAGTGACCAGGTGAGCAGCGAGACCATTCACAAGAACAGGGATCCAGTAGCCATTCCAGGCTCCTCCTTCTTTCTTAAGCTCCGTATTCAGTCAGCTCCAAGTCTGGTTGATTTGGCCTGCTGGTTTATTCAGCACGTATATATTACGAGTCTACCATATCACAGGCACTACATTTTAGCACTGGGGGTGCAGCGATGAGCAGGGTAGAGGCAGTTCCCACACTGGTAGAGATTCCATTTCACAAGGAAGACAATAAAGCAATGACAACAGAGAGGAGTAAGTCTTATGTTGGGGATATCAACCTGGGAGGACTCCATTCATCTCAGGCTAAATGAAGCAACACATGTGAAGTTAGTTTTTTTTTGTTTTTCTTTTTTTTTGAGACCAAGTCTCACTCTTGTCCCCCAGGCTGGAGTGCAATGGCATGATCTCAGCTCACTGCAACCTCTGCCTCCCAGGTTTAAGCGATTCTCCTGCCTCAGCCTCCTGAGTAGCTAGGATTACAAGCACCTGCCACCATGCCGGGCTAACTTTGTATTTTTAGTAGAGACGGGATTTCACCATATTGGCCAGGCTGGTCTGGAACTTCTGACCTCAGGTGATCTGCCTACCTAGGCCTCCCAAAGTTCTGGATTTACAGGTGTAAGCCGCCATGCCTGGTAAGCTACTAGGGACAAGTTAGCTTTAAGCCGTAAAGGGCTAGTGCAAATGTTGGTCATGTGTTAAAATTAATTATTGACTAGTTCTTGGAACCTGCTCTCCAAGGACAGAAAAGGAAAGGGAGAAAGGGACAAAAGCGGTGGGTTAAGGAGAAACATAGTAGGAGAAAGATGCTAACAGTGGGAAAAAATGGGGCAGGAGAACCAGTGTCAGGACTGAAGAAAGTTCATTTTCGCGAACTGTGCAAGTTACTAGTCTCTGTGGTGAAAGTGAATTTCCAAACCATGAGACATAAAGGAGGTCACCAGGACCACTTCATCCAATTGCTTTCTTTCTCCCCATCCAGCTGCTTCCCATCAGAATTCCACAGTTGAGGGAAGCATGGTCCAGGGAGGGGATGGGACTTGCCAAGGTCCCTTAGTGAGCCAGGAGCAGACCTGGACTAGAACTTCGGCCTCCTGACTCCTGCTCCAGGGCTTTTTCTAACTGTGCATCTTGTCCTTTTTCTTGATCAGGAGCACTCTGAATTTAATAAAAGAAAATGCACAGTTTCCTCTCTAGCCAAAGATGTCCTGTTCTATCTTTGGCCACAGCAGCAAAAATACAAACTGATTGACTGGCCTGGAAATGTGCTTTCTCAGGCAGAATCTGGGCTGGGCCCTGGCCTGGTTCCTGCCTCTCCTAGAGGCTGCTAGTGATTATGAAAGGCTCTCATCACAACACTCAGGCAGTGGTCATGGTTGCTGGGGAAGGGGTCTCCTCGTGGCTTCACAACTGCAGCCACATCTGAAGGATGTCCTGGCTAGTCCAGAAACCCCTAGCTTGCCAGTCTGGGGGTGTCCATGTCCCAATTCCATTGGGACTGGTCAGGTCTGAGGTTTCTCCTACATTCTGTGCCCCAGAGTCCCTGAGGCACTCTGACCAGGGTGCAGGGCCAGCTGCTTGGCCTCAGCTAACTCAGCTCCTTGGATTTGAAATAAGCCTTGCTGTCTGGAATGAGCCTCGCTCGCCTGTGTGCCTTATGATAGCAGGTAACAGTAAGATCTAAAGTGTATTGAGAGTTTACACATGGCCAGGCATTGTTTTAAGTGATTCACATGTGATATCCTATTTTGATCAACAGCCCTAGAAGAACGGTACTATTTTGAATGCCTGCATCATATAGATGAGGAAACTGAGGCAAAAGAGGGCACCTCTCATAGGCAATAAATAGCCGAGCCAGGCAGACTTAGGCAGTATGATTTCAGAGGCCAGTGTGCTTAATAATAAGGAATGTTGGGAACTGCAGCCTCTCCCAGTGGGTCCCGTACGCCTGGGCTTTTGCCCCAAGTTGTCTAATCTGGAACCAAATTCTTTGATAAGTTTAAGACCTTCTATATTAGTCAGGACTCTTAGTTCCTTATGTCAGAAACTCAACTCAAATAGGTTTATGCAAAACAGGGACTGGATTGGCTTCTTTCCAGTTCCTGAAACTGCAGGATGTGCTGAACTAAAGCATTACTGAAACCAGATAGTCTGGTGTTGGAGTTGGGATTTTCCTTCTTTTCTCTGTTTTTCAACTCTGTGCTTCTTTGCGTTTGCTGTATCCTCAGGTAGGTGCTTCCCAAGCAAGGGAAAGTTGGCTGTGAGCAGCTCCTGGCTTCTGTTCTGCTAGCTGGTGCTTCTTGTCCTAGTTTTAGAAGACACTGCCTGCCCCAGTTTTAGGAAAAGCCCTAATGCTGATTCTCAGTTTGTACTAAGTTAGGTCAAATGTCCATTCGAGACCAATCATGAGAAAAGAACCATTCTCTCCTAAATCTCTAAGGCATAGTTCCCTGCATTAGCTTGGAGCCACAAAAGCCCTATTTGAACCACATGGATAGGGAATGGTAGGAGGTTGAGGTTCCTTAAGGGAAATGAGGCTGTAAGGCCAAGGAAGAGAAATGGATGCCTGGCAGATAAAAACTGTCAGATGTTCCCAATACCTGCCCTGGGTCACTACTTAATGTTTGAGCCCTAAAACACGATTCGACCCCTGCCAGCCCCTTCTACCTAAGGGCTGTAGGTCATTTTGCTCCAAACTGTCAGGGGCAGTGTCCCCATTCAAGCTCATCTCTCTGGACTTTGAGTTTTGCCCTTTTTCCAACAATCCTTCTGCTGTGGCCCACCCATCCAGCCCAGGTGTTCTACAGAGGAACAGGGTGGCAGGAAAGAGCCTTACCAATCACAGTTCTGAGCTCCATTTCTTTGGGCCCCAGTTCCTCATCTGTAAAATGGGGATAGTGACACAAACATTGCCGGGTTGCTGTCAGGATTAGAGAACATGCATGATTTAGCAACTGAGGAGTCACTTGGGACATGTGACTAAGTGACTGAGGCTCAGTAACTAAGGCTAATGGTTCTGGAGACTAGGTTTTAGGGTTCAAAATTGTCCCTAATGATGATCCTGCAGTTAGCTACTTAGCATGATGATTCTGGTTGGCTTTTTAGGAGGGGCAGCACCAAGCAAGCAACCAGCTTCTCTCTGTGCCAGTCCCAGCTCACCTGGATTACAAAACAGTGCACCATGCAGAAGGTCAAGGAACAGCCTGTGCAGCAGTCAGGAAACAGACGACACACTCCAATTAGGACAGTTCAAGAATGTAATAGATGAGCTGTTTGTGGTGGTATGGCACAGTATAGGGAAGCTGCAAAGAATGTTGCAGAACCCTGGAGCTAATACAGAGAGACTTCTTTACCTTTCCTAGCCCTGAAGAGATGGGGAAGGAGTGGTAACTGAACCAGAAAAAGGCAAGGCTATATGGGAGGTCCCCCTTACAGCAGCAGGGACCTGCAGGTGAGGGATCCAGCCAGCCTGCAGGAACCAAGAAGAGCGGGAGCTGCAGGAATAACTACCCAAACTTTTCTTTTCTCTTCTCCTTTAGTCTTCTGATCATATTTCCCATTGACTAGAGGGCAAGAAAGCCCACTGATGTAATCTACACCAGTTAGCGACCAGGGAGAGAGAGCCAAGTCTAGAAAGGTGGATAGAGAGTGAAGTCTAGAGTAGTGGAAGGGACATGGGTCAGCTGGCATATTGGCAAGTGACCTTCTTGCTTCTGCCTTTAGTTTGTTGGAGATGGGAGCAATAATTTAGCGTAGAGAAAAAGGGTCAGTATGCTGCACTGATAAACTGTCAGTGAAGACCAGGAGCTGTTGCAGTCTGAGGAAGATCTATGGGTAGGAGAAGGCAGGTGAACCCACCCAGGTCCAAAACAGACCAAATGATAAAAAGCAGAGTCCACATTAATGAACAGATTCTGCCTTTTGGAGGAGGTGAGGTTGGAGTTGAGGGGTTGGATGGTCTATCTGCAGCTCTGAGTGGTCTTAAACATACAGGCTGCCTGAGTTCAAATTCTGACTCTTCTAGCTGCGCAACTTTTGCAGTTACTAAAACCCTCTGTTCCTCAGTTTCTTCATCTGTAAAATGGAAATCATGCTGTTTATTACCAGCCTGATGGGGTAGTGCTGCTGATTAAACAAGTTAAAACATTCAGAGCACCTAGAATAATGTCTAGTACATATTAAGTACTTAATAAATCTTAGCTGCTTTTATTGTTATTATTATCAGAAAGAGTACTGAATGAAGAATCTTCAAACTTATATACCAGTATTCACTGTGCCATGACTTGCTTCATGACCTTGGGCAAGTCACTTTCCCTCTTTGGCTTTGTTTTCTCTTCACTAAAGTTAAGAAGTGGGATCCACAGTTTCTGGAGACACATTTTGGCTAGAAAATTCTACATTCTGCAAGTCCCAAGTCCATTACAGATTTTGCAAAAGCCCCCAAAGGGGAAGTGTGTTTCCAGGGCCTCTCTGGCTTCTGCCAAAGAGAGCTCCGGTTTCTTCCGTTAGCATCAGCTGGAGGAGTTCCCAGTAAGGGGACCAGGAAGGCTCCTCCCTGCAGGTGTCTCAGGGGCTGTGCTAATCTCTTTTTGATGGCCTCCATCTGCAGTGGATTCCTTGGAAGCACTGGCTGCCAGTGGGAGGGGCAAGCCCTTTGCTGCTGGTCCTTGGGGCAAAGCACTCATCTCTGATGGTCCCTCCCTTGGGGCTTGAGCCTGACAGTTGGGGGAAGAGGTCCCCTGAGCTGACTAGGGAGGTGCAAGTAGGCTTGGAGGCCATTACAGCAACCCTGGCTGGGTAGAGTGGCCCGATTCCACATAAGGCTCTGAAATCCCATCCTGGGGCTTTCAACTGCCAGTATGATCTCAAATGGCTTAAACTCAGGAAATTTGCCTTCCAATTCTTTTTTCCTGCTTCCTCATTGTGTTTCTTCTATTCCCTTCTCTTGATCAAATGTAATCCCCTCAGCACAGCCCATGCATTTGGGCTCCTAGCTGCCTCTAAGCTCTTTGTGTTGCCATTGAAGTCCTTTCTATTGAGCCCCAGCTACTCTGGGGTCTCAGTCCCTTGGTTATACCCAGTGTTTTGTATTTCTGGAACTTGGCACATGCCTGGAACACCTCTCCTTTCCATTTCCCTTAGCGAATTTCTGCTCACCCTTCAGATCTCAGGGAGGTCATTTCTTCCCCAAAGCCTTCCCTGACACCCGAGGTTACAAGCGATTATAGGTTGAACATGTTGCCTCTGGCCATCCTCTCTACTAGACTCTGAGGGCAGGGGCTGTTTCTGCCTTAATCAAGCTGGATTCCCCAAGCCGAGGACGGTATCTGGTGCTCACTGTCTATAATTAATGGAAACTTCTCTATCCATTACTCCTTCTTTCTCTTTCTTATCTTTCTTCTTACTTTTCTTTCTAAAATGTAAATTTGCTGATGTCACTCAGCAATTTAAGATTGTCTGACATTTCCCGCCTTTTGGATAAAGGTTTTATGGACAGGGATCACGAGGATGTACTTCTTGCTCTTTTCCCAGCCCTGTCCCCATAAACGCTCTGCATCACCCATGCCCACTTGCATGGTTCCCAAAAGTATTGTGCTGTTTCTCCTCTCCAGGCTTTTGCACAGGCTGTTCACTCAGTCTTGCCTATCCTTCCTGACCATCTTTACTTAGTTAACTCTTGTTCTTTTAGATCACAGCTCATGAGCCCCTTTCCCCAGAAAAATCTGTCCTTAACCTTACAGATGGATCAGTTGTCTCTTCTGTCCCCAACAGTCGCCTGTGCCTGCTTGCCTCATTTTTCTCGTCATGCTGGCTAGGACATGTTTATTGTTTGTTGTATTCCTCACTAGACTGGGAAGGACCTTAAAGGACTATGCCTTTCATTTCTGAATTCAGGCCACCTAATATACTGCCTTGCACATAGTAAGTACTCAGCAAAGATTTACTGAATAATGAGTTTCAGTAATGGTTTAGTTGAAAAGATCATGTCAAGCTTTGTGTTGTGAGAACATCATTTACTACCAGGATAGACCTCACTGGGCAAATGTACATAACAGTCATTCATTGCTGATGAAGCTTCAATTTTGAAGTATTAGGTGCTTAGGGGAAATGGCTCTATCCTCACACCTGGGAGGATGAGTCATACTGGTTTAAGTTATCCATGGTGGTATCAGACTGTCAGTTTTTGGGTTTGGTATGGACATATCAACCGATCATATGGTCCATGGGACATGAGAAGAAACTCACTATGGGGCTTCTGGGAAAGAATCTCATTGCTGATAGGAGAGATTCACAGGGAAAAAAAATGTCCCCTTTTTTGGATAATATGTCCTCAAGTGGCCCCTGCTGCAGTTGTCTTATGAACAGGAGAGACCTCAACAATGTGTAGAGAATGGCATAGGACAGGGATGGTAAGCACCTGAGCCTTCGGTGACATCTCCTGCCTCTGAGTTAACCAAAAGTAGAATCTTCCCTTATTTCTGGACTTTTTGCTATGTGAGTTAATAAACCCTCTATTGTTTAAATTATTTTAAATTACGTCTTCTGCTACTTTTAGCTAAAATCATTTAAAATGATTTTCTGCCAATGTGCTCTTGGACAAATCATTTATTCTTGCTAAGCTTGAATTTCTTTACCTGCAAAAAAGAGATGCTAGTCTTCTGCACATCTGTGCATTGATGATCTTGTAAAAGAAGTGAATTTGCTTAGAGTGAGGGCAGTGCTAGACAAATGGAAGAAGGGATTAGCATTACCCCTGGTAGGGGACTTGGAATACAATTATTGGAGCTGACTCTCGTTCTTTCTCTCCTCTTATTTCTTTCACCAGGTAATAGGTTTAAACACCAAAAAGTATGGAAATATATAAGATTAAAAGATTCTTATCCTCATCTTTCTCTGATGTGTTAATTCATACTGCCCAACAGCACTTCAGCAAGTAGCCGCTATTGCTCATTTCTTGTTTTTCTGCCCAGGGATATTTTATATAATTATAAGTGCACAGTACAAGATGTGGTTTGACTGTGTCCCCACCCAAATCTCAACTTGAATTGTGGCTCCCATAGTTCCTATGCGTTGCAGGAGAAACCCAGCGGGAGATAATTGAATCATGGGGGTGATTTCCCCTATACTGTTTTCATGGTGGTGAGTAAGTCTCATGAGAGCTGATGGTTTTATAAGGGGTTTCCCTTTTTGCTTGGCTTTCATTGTCTCTTGTCTGCCACCATGTAAGATGTGACTTTCACCCTCTGCCATGATTGTGAGGCTTCCCCAGCTACATGGAATTGTGAGTCTGTTAAACCTCTTTTTCTTTATAAGTTACCCAGTCTCTGGTATGTCTTTATCAGCAGTGTGAAAAACGGACTGATACAGTACACAAACATAGAGTACTATTCTGTAATCCCAGCACTTTGGAAGGCCAAGGAGGGTGGACCACGAGGTCAAGAGATCAAGACCATCCTGGCCAACGTGGTGAAACCCCGTCTCTACTAAAAATACAAAAGTTAGCTGGGCGTGGTGGCACGTGCCTGTAGTCCTAGCTACTCAGGAGGCTGAGGCAGGAGAATTGCTTGAACCCAGGAGGCAGAGGTTGCAGTGAGCCGAGATACTGCCACTGCACTCCAGCCTGACACCTAGCAACAGAGTGAGACTCTGTCTCAGAAAAAAAAAAAAAAAAAAGAGTACTATTCTCTCACCTGATTTTTTTTTATCTTAAAGAGCACAATATACCACTGTCCTGGTCCACTTTACTTTTTCATTTGGCAGTGTATCTTGAGATATTTTTCACAACAGCACATAGTGAACTTCTTTCTTTTATAGTGTCCTAACATTCCATTGTAGGGATGCATCAATTTATTTCCTCAGTTCCTCATTGATTAGCCTTTAGGTTGTTCTGAGACATTATCATTATAAACAGTGTTGTGATGAATAACATAATAAGTCTGGCTTAACTGTAGAAAACATTTTTAGGAGTGGAATTGTTGGGACAAAGGAAACATGCATTTATAGCATTAAAAAAAAAGATAAAAAGGTGGCTGCTTGCATCTTAATTACTGAACAGGACCTGAGGGAAAGAGACGGAAGACTCCCTCTTTGACCCAGCCCCATGCCATACCTGCTCCAGATATTATTCTGGGCCAGTCTGATCTTTCTTTGCTCTACAGATATTTATTGTGGACATTAGAAGAATAGTCATGTGGGATGGCTCTTTCCTGAGTGAATGAGCTAGATGAGAGCCTGGAGATGACTTAGGAGATGATGACTGGGAGCCCAGAGAGGTCAAGTGCTGTAGGGATGCACAACAGAGCTGGAATGAAGACCTTGGGCTTCATGATTCCCAGTATGGGATTCTTGCTTTTGTGCTGGCCCTCGTCGCTCCACTGCAATGCTATTCCGGAAACAACCTCAGGGAGGCTTCACCATAATTAAGTTCACATCTTGAGTATCGTTCTCCATGGACTCCATGGGCTTTCTACACATTCTAGTCTTGTCATATGTAACCACTCATCATTCATTCATTCATTCATCCATTCATTCATTCAGGGTTCACAGAAAGGAAATGCAACCTCAGGGTACATCTCCAGAGGTGTTTGTGGGGGTGCTGTGTGCAGGGCAGTCTTGCTCTGCCTCGCAGTAGCTGGTCCTCACCAGGAGCAGGAGGTCATTCTGATCTGTTTCAATTCAAGAGGATAAAGACAAACTGGATATCCAGGGGAGGGAACTGGAGTTTGGGGGTGACTTGAAAATAGGCCCCATAAAGGTGATTGGGGGAAGTAGAGCAGTTGTCTTGAAGAGGAGGTTTGGGAAGCCTGAGCTAGAGAGGGCAGAGGGTTCTGTGCTGCACCAGAGAAGAGAGAGAGAGAGACAGACTCCTGGGAGAGGGAGTAACAGTGGACACTAACATCAGAGAGGTCTAACCCTGGGCTGAGCAGCTCTGAGGGGCAAGTGTGTCATTCCTGCTGAAGACCCTTCAGTAGCCTCCCTTAACTATTAGGATGAAGGTCAAACTCTTTACCATGGCCTGTGAGCCCACATGCTCTGGCCTCCTGCCCGATACCTTCAGCCTCTTCCTATGCTCCTCTCTCCCCTGCTACGGGGCCTTCCTTCTTTAGCTCCCTGATCACACTTACCTGCTTCAGTGCCCTTGCACATGCTGCTCCCTTTAGAATGAGACCAGTGAGATTCCTTCCTTAATGGGATTACATGAAAAAATAATACCCATGATAAAAGTGATAGCAAATACATTTAGAGCACTTCCCACACTCCAGGGATTTTAAGCACTTGATACGTTTACTCATGGAGTGTGCACAAAAGCCTTGTGAGGTGGGTGATGTGCTTATTCTCATTTTATAGATGGGAATCTAGCAGACTGGGCTGCTCAGGAAGCCGACTCTGAGATGGACATGGGTGTGCAGGCTGCTGAGGAGGGAGTGCTCTTGGGACCAATACCTGTGGGAAGAGGGAAGAGGCAGGAGGGGCCCAGGGAGATTTTGAGCTGTAATGTGGTCTCTGCCGAGACCTCAGCCGGCCCCGTGGGGTGCTCTGGAGCTTGGATGGTCCTTCAGTTGATCCAATTTGGGGTAAGGGGATTAGGCTTTGCACTCCTACGTTGATCAGACATCAGACATGAGTGTGAACTTGGGTGAGTCAGTTTTCCTGACCCAAGGGCACTCCCCAGAAGGGGCTGACAGCTGTGGGCGGTCTTGCTGCAGCACTTCCAGCCACTGAGGGCAATAAGTTCTTCATTCCGGAAGGGGTACCCAGTGACACATTACAGCAGCCACCACAGGAATCCAGGCATAGAAAGGCCAAGTAACTTCCCTAAAGTCCTGCAGCTTTAAGTGGGGAGGGGGTATCAGGATCGGAACTCAGGTTATACTGCCACCCAGGGAATTTTTGTATGCATTTAGAACAGTGTCTGACAATAAGTGCTCAATAAATGTTAACTGCTCTTATTATGATTGCTATTTTATGGGTGGGAAAACTAGATAGCGGTGAAATTAAATCATGTTCCCAAGGTCACACAGCTGCTAAGGACTAGAGGTAGAGTTTTAACCCCATTTCATTAGCTAGAAAATTAATATAAGTTCCATTAAAGCAAGGACTTGTTTATCAGTAGGGCCTAGAATGCCTGGCACATTGTAGGTGTATAGTAAAAATTTGTTGAGGTGACTATTTGCTTATTTAATTAACATATTTATGGAGCTTTGAGTCTGACCCCCCAGGCCTTTGTTCCCTCCATCAGCAGATCTGAGTGTTTTCTGGCTCAGTTAGAGACTATCTGGTCTAACGACTCATTTTACAGATGAGCAAACCAAGGCTCAGAGGGAAGAGACTCACCCAAGGTCCCAGAGCCTCTCAGTGGTTGGTCAGGACTCCTATCTAGGCCTCTGGACTTTGCGGTCTGATGTTCTTTCGACAGTGTCAACATGTACTGCAGGCGCCTGGTGATCGCATAAGAAGGTTGACTCAGAAGGTCCTAGTTGGAGCCTGAGGTTCTGCATTTGCAATGAGCTCCCAGCTGGTGCCGATGCGATGATGCTGGTCCGTGGACCACCCTTTGAGAAGCAAGGGCGTCAGAGGTCACAAACATTTGAGAGCAGGAGATCCCCAAGAGCCAAAGCAGGTTGGTGCTGCGATTTGGTGTTGAATGGCAAGGGCCTGTTCCTCTTCCTGCCACACGTAATCCAGGTGCTGTCAACAGGCAGCAGGAACAGCTGGTTGTGAGGGTCACAAATTCACTCAGGTGCCTGGCTGTTCCCTACTGAGCCTCTCCACTAAATCAGTCATCTGTCAGAACTGGCTTAGACCGCCCGGCGTGCGGGAGCTGCAGCAGCTGGGCCAAGTGGACTCCCAGCAGGGGCGCCTGCAATTTTGGCGGCACAGGCGGGTCACGACTCTGACTCTGCTCAGGTGGGCCAGAGGCAGGCTCCAGCTTGAGACCAGGATCTGCTACTTACGTACCTGGAGGACTTGGGTGAGCCACCTACATCACCTCTCTGAGCCTCAGTCTCCTCACTTGTAAAATGGGATCACAGTCCTTGCCTCCTAATAGGTAGTTGTGAGACTTCACTGACATAATGCACGTGAAGTCTTCAGCAGGCACTTAGTAAATGCTTGATGGATATTTGTTTTTCTTATGTTTATTTTTATGGGAGCTAGGTCTTCTAGGGAAATTTTTGGCAATAGGAAGGAATGAGTGGAGGATTACTCAGTTTCCTACACATGGGGCTAGCAGGCATGAGTCAGGCCGGGGTCTTTGTGGGAGGGAGTCCTACATCTTAACATCCACTTGTGTGTTCAGGCAGAAATCTGAGCATCACCCTGGCCTCTGCCCTTACACCCACCCCCACATCCAGTCATTCACCAGTTTCTCTTCTTTCTAACTTCCAAGTATCTTTCAGGTATCCTCTGAGTATCTCTTATTTTCCATGGCCTAAGTAAATGGACCACGCTTGGTGATGTGCCAGTATTTTCTGTAACTTTCCCAGGCGCCTGTTAGACTTGTGAAAGAGAGAGGCCTTATTATATCCACTTTATAGATGGAAAAATCTAGGCTCAGAGTGGTCAAGAGGCTTCCCCAGCTAGTCAGTGGCCAAGTCTGGATGAAACCCAGGTCTGCCAAATAATGGAGACTATGCTTTAGCCCCTACACATTAGTCCTAGCTAAGCAGTCTTCGCAATGTGTTTTGCTTTGCATTTTATGCATTTATCACTTGATCTTGCCTGTGCCAGATACTGCTCTTTGCCCAGTCATTGAACCACTTTCCTTCCTGCCCATCTCCACATTCCAAAGCCTCCAGCATCTCTGGTTGGGGGACAAGTTCTGGCTGCCTGCCCAGGGTCCCCTGAGTCAAGCACATCTTGGGATCCAAAGTGACACAGATTTGTCCTGAAGTCCTGAATTTCCTTGGAGAAATAAGAGATGATGAGCCTTTCACCATGAATGACTGCTGAGCTCTTTGAAGTCCTTTCCACACTTCCCTCCTCCTCTCTTCACTG
This sequence comes from Cacajao melanocephalus, assembly GCA_963573385.1. NCBI lineage: Eukaryota > Metazoa > Chordata > Mammalia > Primates > Pitheciidae > Cacajao > Cacajao melanocephalus. The sequence goes on from CAUYLG010077738.1 coordinate 27,578, forward strand.
TCACTGGTCCAAGCCACCGTCATCTCTTGGATTTCTTTCTAAGCTTCTTGAATGGACTTTTTCACTCCTTCAATCTCTGCTTCATACCACAACTAGACCTTGTTTTATAAATGCAAATCAGATTCCTTTTTGTTTTGAGATGGAGTCTTGCTCTGTCGCCCAGGCTGGAGTGCAGTGGCACAATCTTGGCTCACTGCACCCTCCGCCTCCTGGGTTCAAGTGATTCTCCTGCCTTAGCATTCTGAGTAGCTGGGATTACAGTCGTGTGCCACCACACCTGGCTAATTTTTGTATTTTTAGTAGAGGCGGAGTTTTGCCATGTTGGCCAGGCTAGTCTCGAACTCCTGACCTCAGGTATTTTGCCCACCTTGGCCTCCCAAAGTGTTGGGATCACAGGCATGAGCCACTGGACCCAGATACAAATCAGATTCTGACACCCCTGCATAAAACCCTGCAAAGGCTCTCTTTTATCCTTGGAATAAAGTCCAGAGTTTTCACCCTGACCTACAAGGGCCTTTACGATCTGGTTCCCACCTGCCCCACCTCTCCAGCCTCTTCACATCCATTTCTCCTGCCACTGCAGCCACATTAACTGTTTCATACCAGACCTCTGCCTGGAAGACTGTTCCTCCTATAAGTCCTCTCAGGGAGGTCATCTCTAACCCCACACAGCTGGGCTTTGAGCCTTTGCTCTGTCCCTCCAAGAAGCCCCTGCCCCTCTTGTTATAATGGGCCTCATGCTTATACAGTTGGCACATTGAATAGGTTGGTCTTGGTGAGATATAAGCATGAAACAGTTTTACTTTTCTTTGATTCATTACCTTTACATGTGCTCAATGAAATACACCTTTATGGCAGATCTGAGCATTTTCTGGCCAGTTAGTCCTTTAAAACTGCAATCTCATTTCCAATTTGGGATTCATCTTTCTCCCTGATCCAGGCAGGTTTCAGCATCTGGATCTTTCAGGGTCATGAAAGCCATGGGTGGAATAGGGCATAATAAACATGTTATGTGCTAGGTACTACATTTTAAACAAACGAGTGGATGAAGGGCATGGGGCTTTGGAATTAATCCCAGTTTGGAGATTAGGCTTAGTTATTTCTCAGGATCTTGGGCAAGTTATTTGCCTTCTCTAAGCCTCAATTTCTTTATCTTTAATGTGGGGTTAATAATCTCTACCTGGCACTTTGGGCTGTAACGTAAATATAAAATAAGATGATAACTACAAACTTCTTGGCATAGCACTGAGTGCATAATTGGTGCTCCATAGATGCCAATTCCTCTTCCTTGTCTGTGACCATGGGGATGGTACTCTGTTCCTCGCATAGGGCCGTGCTCACAACTGCGTGGGAAAACATGGACATGAGGGCTTACTAATAAGCCATTTTATTTTTTCAGGATTCCCATTATGGTGTCTTCTAGTGCTTCTAACTTTGCATTGTGCAAATCAAACTCTCTAAAAAATATAGGCCAAATGGACTGAGGTTGGAGAAAACCCCTTTCTCCTTTCTTGAGTGATACAGCTAGCCTGTGTGAGGAGGAGTCTTGCTCAAGTTGAGCTGGCTATCCCTGCCTTCCTTGTACCCCCTCATTATACCCTGCTAGGAACACAAACTCACTGCACAAGCTGTCCCTGGCAAGCCACAGAGCCTGCACCTTGCAGGGTGTGCATCTGATGCCCCAGAAACCTTTGAAAGTGCTTCATCTGGAGAGTGAGTACCTCTCCAAGTCTGGGAGCAGGGAATTAACCATTTGAGGCTTTTAGGTCCATGAGCAGGTGGTACAGAAGTAGGAGGTTAGGACAGGTGCCAAAAACAATTGGCAGAATGTGGGGAAAGCATTTCGCTGAGGAAGCAGAAACACGTGCACATGCGTGCGTGAATGGGTGCATGTGTGTTTGTGTAGGTGTAGGGTGCTGTTGGTAGCTGCCGCACCTCAGTTCCAATTTCCCTTCAATCAAATTCCACTCAGCACCCTCTTCCTAAGTCCCTGCTGTGTGCTGGGCTGTGTACTGGGCAAAGAAGGTGGATACATGAGGTAAGACTGCATCCCTGACCTCAGGGAGCTCAGAGTCTCACCAAGGACAGAGATACTCCCAGTTTAACTTTTGACTAATATAATATGCATTTTTCTAGGTTGTGAAAGAGAGGTGGGAGCAATTTTTCTCTGGCCTGAATTAGATGTCAAAGATGCCATAGACTTTTAGAGCTTGAAGGAAATTTATTAGGACTCGGGCCACCCATATATTGTGTGAGTGGGAAAATAGAGGCCCAGAGAGAGGAAGGAAGCTGCCCGAAGTCACACTGTCATTTGTTGGTAGGAACAGGGGCACAGCCCACTTTGCAGATTCCTCTCTCCTTTTCTAGCCAATCTTGAATCCTCTTTCCACTTAAATAACATTGTGTTAGAGAAGTCCTTCTTTGTTTTCCCTTCACCCCCAGGTATGGTAAGGCCTTGCTTTGAAACTCACTTGCCCTTTAAGCTTCCTGTTGGATAATACTCATTACATCTGTTATTACTCATTCAACCTCCTCTCTTCAATTAGATTGTGAGTCCCAGGAGGGTAGGAGCCACGTCTGTCTTGTTCACTGGTCTATCTCCAGCACAGTAAGTGCTCAATAAATATTTGTTGAGGGATTAAATGCTTCATGCCTCTGACGTCTGTCTCTGAGTGCATTGGGGTTTTCACGTGGTTCTTTTTTTCTGAGCATTACTAAAAAGGGTCCCATGGGAAGTGAGGAACAAGGAAATAGGAAATTATGTGTTCAGAGTTCCCTCTGTGTCTGCCACTGGGTAGGTAACCTTCCTAGGTGTATTAGTCTGTTTTCATATGCTATAAAGAACTGCCCAAGACTGGGTAATTTATGAAGGAAAGACGTTTAATTGACTCACAGTTCAGCATGGCTTGGGAGGCCTCAGGAAACTTATAATCTTGGTGGAAGACAAAGGGGAAGCAAGCCACCTTTTTCACAAGGAGAAGTGCATAGTGAAGGTGGAAGAGGCCATTATAAAACCATCAGATCTTGTGAGAACTCACCCACTATCATGAGAACAGCATGAGGGAAACTGCCCCCATGGTTCAATTACCTTCACCTGGTCTCTCCCTTGACACATGGGGATTATAGGGATTACATTTCAAGCTGAGATTTGGATGGGGACACAAAGCCTAACCATATCACCAGGTGAGCTCACTGGATCCTCTAGAAGTGTGAGTGCCTTGCAGGGCTGGAGAAGGGAACAGAGTCAGGAAATGGGCAATGGGGTGACAATGACACTCAGAGGCACCCAGCGCCTTTCTGGGTGAGCTAGTCAAAGTTCAGTGGGCCTTATGTCACCAAAATCAGCATGGGGAGGGCGTGGCTGGGCATTGTTGGTGATGGCTCAAGCACAGGCACATCTCGGCAGTCCTGTTTGCTGGCTGGTCTGCTGCATGCCAAGGGGGCCTTTGTCAAACCAGTCAAGGGGGCAGTGGCTGTTGCCAGCGGCCTCTAACAGTTCCCTGCTGGATATTCATTTGTTGTCTAGTATACCCAGACTTCCTGGAAGCTCAGTGGTGTCTTATTTCTATCTTGTTAGCTGTGTGATCTTAGGTAGGTACATATCCTCTCTGGGCTTCAAATGCCTCATCTGTAAAATGTGAAATAAAAGGGTACTCAGCTAATAAGCATTCTGTGAGGATTCAATGTCTCGAAACAAGCCAAATGCTTATATGATGATATTAATACATAATCAGGCCCTGTTTTCTTTCCCTAACATCTAGAACAGTATCTGGCATTGAGTAGGTAATGGTATTCGTTTGCTGGGGCTGCTGTCATCAAGTCCTGTAGACTGGATGGCTTAAGCAACAGAAATTTATTGCTGCACAGTTCTAGAAGCTGGAAGTCCAAGATCAAGATGTTGGAAATGTTGGTTCCTTCTGAGGCCTTTCTCCCTGGCTTGTGGGTGGCTAATCTTTTCCCTGTGTCTTCACATTGTCTGTATGTGTCCTAATTCCCCCTTTCTTATAAGGTCATCAGTCATATTGGATTAGGGCCCAGCCTGATGACCTCATTTTAACTTAATTACCTCTGTAAAGACTCTGTCTCCAAAACTTGAGGCTATTTAGGCATGCATTCTCCATTGCAACTGCACACCTCTGCTGTTGTAGTGCAAAAGCCGCCATCAACAACATGTCAATGAATGAGCACTGCTGTGTTCTAATAAAACTTTATTTACAAAATAGGCCATGGGTCAGTTTGCTCACCCCTAGCCCTCTGAGCCTCAGTTCCTCATCCACAAATGGAGATAATAATATTTCCCTCCCTGAGTTGTTGTCAGGAGTAAATACAATAGTTAACAGGCCTTAGCTACATTTTATTTAACTCTTAATTTATGCCAGGCCCTGTGATATCATTATAACATTATAAAGAAAACACTTGTACAAGAGTCCTGGATTAGGAATCAGGAGATTTGCATCTAAGATGGTATGTTTCTCACTATTTATGTAGTCAGGGGCAAGTGATTTCTCTTTTGAACTGACCATCTTCATCTGTAAGACAGGGAACATAGTGACTAACTCAAAGGCAATAGGTGGGAACGTGCCAGGCCAGTACAAGCCCACTCTTACTGGTCCCTATAACCCACGAGCAAGGGAAAGGAAGCCACCCCATTGGTTGATGTTGGGTAAGTATGGGAAGGCTTTTCTTCAGGCTGCTAGATGGTTCCTGGCCGATTAAGTTGCCTCCAGTCACCCTTTTATCTAATACCCTGAACCCTCTTCCTGACATCCTCCCCTACTTAGGCTCTCGCCATGCGTGACTGCTGTGGAACTCAGACTCTCCCAGGGATTAGAAAGGAAACTTGCATAGGAAGTGCTTTAACTTGGCCAAGGAATTCTCATCTAACCTTATGAATTAAGCAGGACCTGATATTCCTATGTTACAGATCAGAAAACTTAGAGAGTTTAAATAATGTACCACACAGCTAGCAGGTTACAGAGCTGGGCAGTGCCTCTAGGTCTGTCCAAGTTTAAAGTCCTTGCTCTGAACCTCTCTGCCTCACTGTCCCACCTATCACACGGTATGACATGTTTCCATTTATGGGTCTGAGTCTCCTCTAGAATGAGACTCCTTGAGAGTGAGGCTGGCCCTGGGTGGTGGAGCGATGCTGGATTTAGAGCCAGAAAGAACTGGTTGGGACCACAGTTTTGACATTTAGTGACTATGTGTCCTTGGCACTTTATCTTTCCAAAGCTCTATGTTTTTTTTTTTTTTTTTTTTTTTTTTAGATTTTTGAAGTTGGGGTAATCATATTCTGTATAGTGATACGATTATGGTAATATGATTCATGACAATATCAAAATGCCCAGTGCATGTGCCACCAATGTTGGATGATCAGACAAATTCAAGCTCAGCCTTCCTGCAAGGCCGACTCTGCTGATACCCTGGGTGCGCCCTCGAACTTGCAGTCCTTGGTTAGAGAGCAGCTATTTCTGCTTTCGCATCCTTACACCGACAAAAGCTACTTGAAGGGGATGCCTATCTGGTGCTGCAGGAGATGGCAAGAGTCCAAAATAGCCTCCCCACACAAAGAAATCCAGCCTTATTAGGTTTCATATGACTCTCTTGCTTCCCGCTTCCCTTTCCTCTCCTTGACTAAAATAAACCTTGCACATCAAAATCTCACTCAGCATCCCCTAAAGGGACAAGTGCTTTCTCTGGAACCCCTTGAAGTCTTGAAATGCGAAGGCTAACTCAGTCTCTAGGGAGAGTGGCTATTTTGAATTTCCTAAGACACTAATTCAAGAAGTGTGCCCTCCCACTACCCCCTACCTCCGTAATTTCCCACAGTTGCAAGGACAATTCTGTATGACAATTGGGACTGAAACATCAGATAGAAATTCAGGCCAGGCTGGGAGGATGCTATAAACCCAGCTCCCAGTCTGGCCTGAGTTTTGTTGTTCCCTGCCCATCCCAGCCCCACCCTGGCTTCAGGACACAGAATGGGGACTGAGGAGACACCCTCAGGATGGGTAGGAGAGAGAAGCTGGAAGGAGCATGGGTTTCGAATTGCGAGAGGAAACAACTGGGCTTGAATCTCAATACTTTTTGACCATGTGACTTTGGGTCTGTCCCCCAATTTCTCTGAGCCCCAGCTTCTTTGTATGTAAGTAAGGATAGTGTTGACCAATTTGCAGACAGGCATTACATGGCATGTTGTCAGAAAATTATCCTGCTTGGAGTCTGACACTGAAAAATCAGTACTATTTATCAGACGCCTATTATCATAAATAGGTCTAACTGAGCCCGACAGAACCTGAGAGCATGCTAGGGCTTGCTGAGCTGCTGGCCCCTGGTACCTGATGTGTTTGTGCGGCAAGGGAGCTGCTGAGGAAGTTTCGTTTCTGGGACACGGAGATGAGGGAGGAAGAGAGTGTGGGAGGGAGAAGTTCATCAAAACTGTTAAAGACGCTAAAGATGTGTTTTTTACAAAGCTCTTGGTGAAATCTGGGTTCTAAGTAGGCCTTTTCTTGTAGTTTAGCAGACCAGTTAAGATACAGCTTTGGGTGCGAACGCCCCTTCCCCAGTTATCCTCAGAATACCGAATGACTGGAGGGCTGCAGTGAGGACTGAAGAGAGTTCAGTGAGTTTGGTGTGTGGTGCTCGGGAGCTCGAGAAGAAAGCACTGTTCCCACTGCGGTCATGGCAGCCCGGAGAAGCCCTGCTCAAGAAGGTTGTAAGCTGAGGATATCACCGAGGGTAGCACAGAACCTAGTGTTTGTGAGATGTCTCAGAAAAACTAGGTGAGACTTTGAGGAAGGCCAGATTCCTTCATCAGCAGGTGAGGGCCCTGAGCCAGTAACATCTGAATTATTAATGTGACCTCATTTGTGTCACCAGCCTGCTGGGGTTTGGGGACATTATTTTCACTGAGGGTCCTGGGGGGATGTAATAGTATCAGTCTTGATTCTGGGAATTTTGGGGGTGGGGGATGGCATCTGGATCAGCTGCAGTGGGCCTGGGGCAAACCAGCATCTGGCAGTGGAGTGGGCTTCCAGGAGGAACTTGGGCTACACTTTGCTACTGGTCCAGACTGGGGTGAAGGGGAGGGAGCAGGGGCAGGAAGACAGCCTCTAGACCCTTTGGGAGCAGGAGTGAGAGTCAAGGGCTCCAGACGATGGGCCAGAATGTGGACACTAACTAATAACTGGTGAGAAGCATGATAGCATGGCTAAAAGCCCTGTGGCTTGAATCTCAGTACTTTACTTAGTTGCATGGGTTGGAACCACACTACCAAGGTTGAAAGCACAGCTCTACAGTTCCTGACTGTCACTCTAGCCTGGCTGGCCTAAGTAGGCTAAGTAGGCTTAGCGTGTCAACTTTACGATGTATCTTATCTATTATTTTGTGTGCTGATTGTTATACATTTAAGGTGGGTAGAGTCTGATCCTATAGTTGGTTCTTCAATGGATCTGATAGGAAAAAGACGGTGAAGAAACCAGGCTGCAGATAGCAAAGTCTGGTCTTCCAAAGCCTCTTGGCAAGCAAACAACAGTAGACATGACAAATATTTTTGAGAAGGGGATCTATTCATATTGGAAACATTCAACCAGTATAGAAAGGTATAGAGTGAAAACGACATTTCCATCTGACCCTAGAACCTTATCTAGTCCTTCTCAGGAGAATAGTTTCCTGGAATAGTTTCCTGAAATAGTCCATGCATATACAAGTGTATGTGAATGTGTATGTGTATAATATACACACTATCACACACCTCAAATTAATTCTATTCAACTAACATTTACTGAGTTCTTATGAGTTCCCAAGAATAAGGCTAGTACTAGTACCTTCACATATGCTATCTCATTCAGTCCTGTAACAACCTTACGTAGTATCTATTACTTTGACCATTATGCAAGTCAAAGGAAATGGAGGCTTGGTGACGGGAGCCACACAATTTGCCCATGGCCACAGGACGTAAGACAGCAGGAGCTGGGAATTAAATCAGGCAGGTCTGACTGGCTTTAAAAAGGGGCACACTCCCCACTACTTCATGCTGCCTCTTACATGCTTACTGTGAAAATGCTTTCTGTGAGTTTTCTAATTTGACCTTAGAAGGTAGATTGTGGGCTCTCAATGCTGAAAGGTATGGCTAGAAACTGGAGAGATAAGCTGGGACAGAGTTAATTTGTCGGGGGCTCTTGGCTCCTCCATGTGTCCATGGACCTGTATCCATAGCTGTGCACTGATTATCATCTGCTGCAGAAGTTGTGTTGGCTCCCATGGAACGTGGATGGACTTGCTCTTAGGTCCAGCCTACCTAAGCTGAGTGTGTGTGTGTGTGTGTGTGTGTGTGTGAGTGTATGCTGGACATTTGGCTTAGGCCTGAGAAGCAGCCTGTGGTAGGTTTGCCATCAGCAAAGACCAAAGGAGACAGTGGAATGAACTTTTGATTGCTTGTTCAGTCTTTGCCTAAACTCCTTTCTTTTTTGATTTCACTAATTTTTATAAAAACTCAAAGAAAGGCCTATCCCAGTGAAAGGAGTCACCTCTCATTTTGTAATGCTCTAAAACAGGACAATAATACGGACCGCTCTGTCATTGTGAGGACCCAGAGATAATAGTACGTGTTTGTGTTTCTCCAACTTGGAATGGTTGTAACTTTGATTCCACATTTATACTTGTCAACCTCCAGAGAAGGCACAGAATGGCTAATGATGTTCTAAACTATGGATGCACAGTAAATTCGAAGATACAATGGATTTTATTAATTTAAAGAGAGCATGATCACATTATGGAGGAAATATATTACAGTGGTTAAGGATGCAGCCTCTGGAGCCAGACTGTCTAGGTCCAAATTCTGGCGCTGAAACTTGCTGGTTTGGCATTTTATCTTTCAGGTAAGTTACTTGAACTTCAAGTAAGTTACTTAACCTCTTTGCACCTCAGTTTTCTCACCTGCAGAATGGATGTAATAATAGCACCAGTTTCATAGGCATGCTATAAAGATTGAAGAATTAATACGTGTAATAAAGCTTAGAACAGCATCTGTTTTAAGTACCCAATAAATGTTAGCAAGTACTACTATATGGAACAGAGTACAAAAATCACATTCACTTAAAAGATGAAACAGAACACTGCAAGAGATTTTTATACTTGCTGCAGTCTGCCCTGGGCTGTGTTTTTGCAATAGGCTGAATTTGCATGTTCATTCTGTGCAGTAAGGGGCACTCTTCTGGAAAATTTGGCACATAGTTGCTGTAAAATACATTACAGCTGTCATCATCAACATCGTAAGCATCATCCAAAGGAGAATAATGTCTGTGAAATTGGAGAGTCTGTTTACTTATTTTAATGAATCAGCATTGTAAGCAGAGGGAAACTTGCAGCTTCTCCTGGAATAGGGTCTTTAGAGGTTGTTTGTAAAGCCTAGGAAAAAATCAGACCTAGATCTTTTTAAGGTTTGGAAGTTAAAAATGAGGGCTGACTATTCTCCCTGTTGATTGCCCGCTTATTCACCAGGTAGCTGCGAATGATTTCTGGTGATTTTTAAAAGTCAAATCTACTCGAAGAGGACAAAGATAAGCCACTGTGAAAGAACTTCTAAAAATCTGCTGTGTAATAAATATATGAAAATAATTTAACCTCATTAAAACCTCCTGAATGTAAATTAAAACAACTGGACTATATATATATTTTTAATTAGCCAACATTGGGAAACGGATAAAACTCAGTGCTGACAAAGGGATGGTGAGTTGGGCATTGGCATAGGGCTGAGGTACATCTGATTTCATAAAGTGAAAATTGCATATAACCAATGTCACCTTTGAAATGACCATTAAGCATAGCACGCGTGATTTGTGTTTTATAGTTCTCCGTATTATTTGGGTTTAAAACCTTTTTATTTTGAAAATTTCCATCACATAAAGAAGTAATTTTCTTTTTTTTTTTTGAGACAGGATCTCATCCCAGGCTGGAGTGATCAGTGGTGATTATAGCTCATTGCAACCTCTAACTCCTGGGCTCAAGCGATTCTCTTGCCTTAGCCTCCTAAGTAGCTGTGACCACAGCCCCCTGCCACTACACCTGGCTAATCTTTATTCTTATATTTTGTAGGGATAAGATAACTTTATGTTGTTGAGGCTGGTCTGGAATTCCTGGGGCTCAAATGATCCTACCACCTCACCCTCCCAAAGTGTTGGGATTAGAGGCATGCACCACCATGCCCACCTGAGAAATAAATTGTATATGATACATTTCTTCTGCAGCCGTCATCCAATTTCAACAACCATCAGCATTTTGCCACACTTGGTTCATCATTCAACTTGCCGCCCCAGCTTTTATTTTGTTGTAATGTTTTAAAGCAAATTGTAGCCACTGTGTCAGTATGCCCTAAATATTTAAGTTTACTTTTAAAAAAGTGAAGAGTTTTAACCTATGCATAGTATCATTATCACATTGAACAAAATTAATAATTTATTGATGTCATCTAATACCAAGTTTTCTTTATTGTCTAAAAAGTGTCTTTTTACAGTTGGTCTGTTGGAATTAGGATTCCAACAAGGCCCACATTGTTCACACTAATTCTTCTAAATAACAGAGACGCTCTAAGCCCAATTAGGAGGAAAAAGGAAAGGACAATTATAATTGCAGCCAATCATAATGGCTTAATGGAGATAATGTTTTGAAAATTATTAATATGCTTTTCTATTTTGCTTTCTTCCTTTCTTGACCTTTGCTCTAGGTGTCTTGAGGCATCCATCCCCCTGGAAGAAGACTATGATTTATAACAGAAGGAATGCAAAAAGAAAGACCAAGTTAATAGTTCTCTTTTGGCATGTCAGATAGAATTATTCAGCAAGAAAATAACCTTGCAAGCCAGGTGTTGTCTTGAAAAGCCATTTCTAAATTTCTTTAATCCTCCCCTTTGGCTTTTCAACAATGCAGCCTGATTGAACCAGTTTATGGGGTTCTCCCAAAGTGCAGGGAAAATATCCACATCCTTTATTAGGGTGTCTCTAAGAAACTGAAGTATAGAGGGCATGATGCATGGGAAATCTGCTATTTTGGGGCCCTTTGTGATAGAGAGAAAGAGATAGAGAGAAAAGAGGAAGAAGCAGGTGAGAGAATCAGTTTAGATTATGTATTTTCCCAGCTTTGGCCCAGAAAGTAGGGAGGTCCATTGGTTAAGTGGGGATATCATCAAGGGCAGAGGAGGCTTTTGTCCTTCTCCCTGCTTGAGACTCTGCTGAATAGACTGTTATCCTGGGGTGTGACTACATCTACATGGCAGTGTGGTATGACCAGGCAGAGGGAGGCCTTGACGCTTAGATTTTCTGAGCCATTCTTATGTCCAGTGAGGCACAGATGAACCCAGAGAAAATGGTGAGTTTGGCTGGGGAGTATTACCAATGGGAGTCACCATGGTTGGGCAAGGCCAAGGTACTCTGTAGCAAGGGCTGCACATTGGACCACCTGGGCCAGGCCAGTTGGAGTCACAGCAAATGGGAAGGTCTAGACCCAGCAGATGAGTCCAAAGAGCTGCAGGAGAGAGATCCAGCAATACCGCCCCCTGGGCTCTGATCAGCTGAAGAAAGCCTAGGCTATAAGTCACTCTTATGCAGAAACAGACTTCAGCTGTGAATCCCAGTAGGGCAAGACACATGCAGGTGCATCAGGGACCTCCACCTAACCCTGCCTAGAAGAATGAGAAGAATTTGACTTTTTGCCTGCCACGAAGGTGTTCAAGCTCCACCTCTCCCTCTTCATACCCAGATGTCATCTTGGAGGGGAGCTAGAAGACTGATACGTTTGAGAAACTAAGCTTTTATTTACCCTTAGAGGGGACCATTCTTTGAAGGTACTATTTAAATTATTGTGCGATATCATGGTTTAAATCTTATTGAATATTAAAACAATCAGGTTGTCCTTTTGAATGGCTTTTGGCTATTTCCAAAAATGAAATATGTTAGAGGACAAAGATTAGACATACTGAAATGCTTCTAAAAATATTCTAACTGGTGAATATATGAGAAAAGAATTAACTTCATTAATTACCCACTCAAATGTAAACTAAAACAACTATTTTATACTTCCTTCTTTGAAATTCATAAACGTTGGAAAAAAATACAGTAAATCTGCTAGTTAGTAGGAAAAAGGTTATAGACAGAACAAAGGGGCCACATGCTCTTGGTCAATCTGAGTTTTGATGGAAGTTAAATGTTGCTGCCCTGGCATAAACACTAACATTTATTAAGCACTTTCTCTGTGCCTGGTGCTGTTTTAAGAAATTTAGGTGCATTATTTCACTAAACGTTATGAACTATATGGTATCATGGCCTCTTTTTACCAATGGGGAAACTGAGCCACAGATAAATACCTTGCACAGTTAGAAAATGGCAAACTTAGGATTTGAATCTAGGCCTAAAGTCTAACATGAGGGCCACTGGCCTTAACCTCTGCTTGCCCACACGTTGGGACACATTCAAACCCTTCTTCCTATGTGACAAACATCAGATCCTTCCCAGTGACTAGAGGGTGGATGGGGAATTCCAAACCATTTCTTCTTGACTCTATTTCACTTTTAAGCCTCTGTGAACTTAATGCATGTTGACAGATCTGTTTATTTTGAGGACTGATATGATATTTCTGAAAACGTCTAGCAAAGACATAGCTGCTCAGTGTTGCTCGCTGAGCCCAAATCTTGCTTGATTAGATGCATTAACACACTCTATTCTTTGAAAATTTTTAGGGAAGAACTTGCTGCTTCCTTCTTGCCCTTGCAAGTGGAATTTGCTGTTGAGGCTTCTCTGAATAGCATCACTGTCATGCCCTGGGTCATTTATATCACCTTATCAGGGACTGTGAGAGTTTAGGAAATCTTTCAGCAAATACTAACTTTTTCTCCCTCCCATTCCTAGCCCAGAATACTTTACTACCTCACTGATGTTGGTTTTGGCCTTGTGACTTGCTTTGGCCAATGGAATGTTAGTGGATGTGACCCCAGCAGAGGCTTTTAATGTACCTGGGAATTTTGGATTGGCTCTTGGGCTCCTGTGATTGATCCACCTCAAGAAGAACATGCTCTTGGGTAGCTGCTGCCCCTTCAACTTGGGCCCCAGAATAAACACATGTCGAGCAGAGTTGAACACAGTTTGCTACTACACTTAGCTGTCCAGCAGGGTGACGTGGAGCTTCCCAGCCAAGCCTAGCCTGAATTGACCAAACCATTATGGATCTGCAGATTGGTAATTGTGAGAATAAATTCTTGTTGTTGAAAGCTATTGCATTTTGGGGTGTTTGTTATGCAGCATTATGGAAGCAAAAGCTGACAAATACAGTGGGTTGTGTTCTAAAGTCCACGTGCAGGTTAAAAATGTGAATGATGGGACTTACGCCCTGCTGCATCTGAAAACATAAAAGAGTATAACATTAGGAAAGCAACATGAAGCTATATCGATATGAAGAGCTTTATTTTCCACCTTAGAAAATAACCAGGGACTGTGTGTGGTGGCCTATGCCTGTAATCCTAGCGCTTTGGGAGGATGAGGCAGGAGGATCACTTGAGATTAGGAGTTCAAAACCAGTCTTGTCAACATGGTGAAACCATGTCTCTACTAAAAATACAAAAAAATTAGCAGCGCATGGTGGCAAGCGCCTAATCCCAGCTACCTGGGAGGCTGGGGCAGGAGAATTGCTTGAATCTGAAAAATGGAGGTTGCAATGAGCTTAGATCTCATCACTGCACTCGAGCTGGGAAATAGAGTGAGACTTTCTCTCAAAAAATAAACCAAACCAAGCAAAACCAAACAAACAAACAGGAATATGGGTAACAGTTCATCACAGTGTTATTCTAACAGTAAAAATTGGAAACCAACTTAAAGAATAACATTAGAATTATGATCAAGTAAACTATGGTTTAGCCATATAATGGACTATTACATAGTCTGTTAGGATTAGGCTTCACTAAGAAATACCTAAAATAGTGATTTAAGCCAGATTGAACCTTATTTCTCTGAATAAATGAAGTCTAAAGAGAGGCATTCCAGACTTGGTGAGATGGCTCAATAGTCAGCCTCTTTCTAGCTTTCTACTCTCCATCGTTAGAGTGAGGCTCAATCTTCATGGCTCAGGATGGGTGCTGGAGCACCAGCCATCCCTTGCATCCACATTTCAAGCAACAGGATGATGTATGTATGCTGTCACTTTAAGGAGACATCTTAGAATTCCTCACACCACACTTTGTTTATATCTCAGTGGTAAAAACATAATCATAACAATGTTCCCAGCTAAACATTTGGGTACCGTAACCATGGAAGAAATGGTTATACATACACCTACTCATTAAAATTATAACCATGAAGATCTCTAGGGTGTTTTGTCTTATGGTTTACCTTGGTGTCTGGTAGCTACTGACGCTTTGCCTCTGTTATGAAAGAACTATGTTCCCAGAGTTTGTTGGAACAAAGAATGCACGAGTATTTCCATTGACTGAGCATGGGCCACATGTGAGAGGTTGCTAGTGTGAGTGGTAGAGGGAGAAACAGACTCTGTAGAAAGAGGCAAGAGGCTAGTGTCTGGGTCCCTTGGGGCTGCAGGAGCAGCGCATCTGCAGCCATGTCAAAGGAACAGCAGGTGCGTGGCTTAGAGAAGCCAGGAGACTGTGTTCACAGAATGAGCTTCAAACACAGCTGAGCTGAGAGTGTGATACAGCTGTCTCACGTACCCGTTCGTTAAGAACTTCCCTGCCTCTCTCACTTTACCTCTCTTTCCTCTCTCCCCATCCCTGGGAACAAGGAGGCGCAATGAATAAGAAGGGTGAGGAAGTGTGGAAATACAAAGTGGAGAAGGAGGGAAGAAGAACTACACCTTTCCTCAACCTTCTCCCCTGCAAAGAAAGCTGCTTGCTTGCAGCAGACCCCTAGCTATGGGGAGGTGAAGTAGCTGACCCTTTGAATGAAAATTGGAGCTCTGATTATTCCATGGGATTTTTAATGGTTGAATTGAGACTACATCTTTGATTTAAAAAGAAAATAGGGCTTTTTTTTTTTTTAAATCACATACGTGTGAACAGAAGATTCATTAGAACTGTCATAGTGTTCATCTAGTGGCAGGGGAGGAATAGTTTTTCCCATTGCATTTTAAAGGCTATTACGAGATAAAAATAAAAGCACCACATCCTATGAGTCCTATTTATTCACCATACCAGTTACATGTAGGACAATACTTATGTAATAATGTTAGCCAAAAAGGCAGTTTATACAATATGACCCAACTATGTGAAAACACTGAGAGAAGGAGAGAGAGAGAGACAGAGAGAGAGGGAGAAAGAAGAGAGAGATGGGGGGAGGTGGGGAGACAGAGAGGGGAGAAAGAGGAGACAGAAGAAAAAGGAGGCATGACAGGAAATAGCAAAAACGTTCAAAGCATTTTTCTCTGCCCTGGGATGGAAGGCCTAGGGGGAATCTTGTCCTCTGAGCTCCCAGCCATTATTCCATGGCCTGTTGGCTTCCATCTCTGTGCCATAATGCTTTTTTTTTTCAAACAAATTTAGAGATGATTGTTTTATGTGTCTCTGATTAGACAGTAAACTACTTGAGTAAAGGAAACATGGCTTTATTTAGCTTTCTCTCCACATGGCTCAGAACAGAGCTTAGAACACAGTAAGTGGAGAATAAAGGTTAAACACTTATTAAAGAAAGGAGGATTATTATTAAGGCAAAACCAAACCAAAACAAACAAACAAAAAATGAGCAAAGCTGAGGTCAAATGCTTTAGCTGAGTCCCCCAAATGTTGCAATCATTCTATTCCCAGAATGTTTTGCTTACCTTTCCAAAATGCCCCCAGCCCTGCATGAATGATCTATGTGCTCATATTAGTTATCTGTAAACAACTTGAGGATGGGACCCATATAATAATAATAGTATTTATTGGACACCTATTACCTGCTGGGCAGGGTGCCAGGACAATGCTGTTCACACTCTAATAAACACCTGAGGTCTTGTTAAAAAGCAGATTCTGATTCAGTGGTCTGGGGTGGGCCTAAGTTTGTGCATTTCTAGAAGGTGATGCCTATGCTGCTGGTCCCAGGACATGCTTGGAGTAGCCACGTGCAAAGGATCTTAACTCATTTAATTCTTCAATCAATCCTTCAATAGGCAGGTGTTATTTTTCTCTCTGCATTTTGCGATAAGAAAACCTAGGGTCTGAGCAGGTGAGTGAGGGTCATGCACTTATTAGTGGCATTGGCATTTGGGCACAGTGCTAACTTCAAAGTGTGGAATCTTTCCACAGTGCCACATGCTCAGCTTGCAGAGGGGCCTCTTACGGGAGCCATCTTTGCACTATCAGACCCTGGAAGGAAAAAGAAAAGGGAGAACAAATTGTGTTTCTAAAAATAAACCTTGGGCTGTGTTTTGGCTCTGGAGGAAGGCAAGGGTCTGTGAGGGATTACTGTCCACTGGAGAAAGCACGAGCATTCTTCTCCAGAGTGCACTCGCAGGCTCCTCTCACCGCCTCAGGCGTGCTAGGAAAGGGCTCTCAGCTCCAGCTGGGGGAGGGCCTGGACCCATTGCAATCTGCTCAGTGGGACGGCACCTGAATGGAAGCATTAGCTTTAATGGGAAAGGCCTGTTTCCAGGGGAAGTGAAGTCAGCAACTCACATTTCAAGCACTTGCAGGTTCGTTAGCATCCTGACAACCCTCTTGTGAGGCAGGAGCTGTCATCTCCACTTTCCAGATGGGAAAACTGAGGGTCAGGCTGGCTCTCAAACCTGGGTCTTCTGACTCTTTCAAGTCCTATGTGATGCTACACTGAGCTCTTTGGGGTTCATAAAAGGAGGACTGAGAATGATGGAAAAGATCCAAACACGCTCCTCTTTGAAGGAGGGAAATCTTGGAGGAACGACCCTGGGTTCAAATCCTGCCACTTAGGAGCTATACAGCAGTGAGCAGGTCAATGGGCCTCTCTGAGCCTCTGTGTCCTTCTCTATAAAGTGAGTATGATGATTGTGTGTGTGTACATATCTATGGATCGTCATTATTCATAGGTTTTCTATTTGCAAATGTGCCTGCTTACTAAAGTTTATTTGTAACCTCCAAACCATGCTCCTGGTGTTTCTGCAGCCGTCTGTGGACACGTACAGAGTGGTGATAAATTTGAACTACTTGAGGCATGTTTCCATTTGAGGTTGAACAAGGCAATTTCCTGCCTTTTTCATGATCTGCTTAGTGCTATATTATTTGCATTTTTGTGCTTTTTTGTTGGTTATGTTGCTGTTTAGGATGGCCCCAGGAGTAATACTAAAGTACTGTCTAGTGTTTCTAACAGAAAGAAGGCTATATAATATGCCTTCTGGAGAGAATGTGTGTTACATAAACTTTGTTTGTGTATAAGTTGCAGTGCTGTTGGATGTGAGTTCAATGTTAAATGCATCAACAGTATTGGTTAAATAAGGTGTGTTTAAACAGAAACACATAAAACAAAGTTATATATTGATTAGTTGATGACAATGCAACAACTGGAGGCTCGCAGGAACCTAACCCTGTACTTCCCCTAGGAACAATGGTTCGGTATTCACAAATTCTGTGTTCACGGCAACTTTACAGAAGATAACTACTGCATATAACAAACAAGAGTTAACTGTATATATTTCAGGGACATACTGAATGTCAGTTCCTTTCTTCTGCAGTTTTACTCATTGACCTTTCTTGGAAGGGCCATGCTGATGAGCCCTAGAGACCATAGTCATGGTCAGAGGCAGTGTGGCAGAGTAGGCAGGATAGTTGAGTGTATGAGTGTGGACTCTTCTTGTAAGACCTTGAGCAATTTATATCACCTCTCTCTTTACCATGTCTGAAAAGGAATATCTTTGTTGTCCATGTCTGTAGAAGGTGATGATATGGTACCTGGTTTATGGTTTCTTATGATGATTAAATGAGCTAAGATGTACAAAGTGTTTAGAGCAGAGCTTGGTAAGCAGGACTGAGACTAGGGTGAGGAACCTAGGGTGTAAAATCTATGGAGATATTCACCCTGTGCTTGCTTGCCTCCTTAAATTTTGTGCTCTGAGCCAGACGCGGTGGCTTATGCCTGTAATCCCAGCACTTTGGGAGGCCAAGGCAGGTGGATCACCCGAGGTCAAGAGTTCAAGACCAGCTTGGCCAACATGGTGAAACCCCGTCTCTACTAAAAATACAAAATTAGCTGGGCATGGTGGGGTGTGCCTGTACTCCCAGCTGATTAGGAGGCTGAGGCAGGAGAATCACCTGAATCCAGGAGACGGAGTTTGCAGTGAGCTGAGATTACACCACTGCACTCCAGCCTGGGCAAACAGAGAGAAACTCCGTATAAAAAAAAAAAAAATTTTTTTTTTTTTTTGTGCTCTGGGTGTCTTTCTCATTTTGCCCCTGTCCTGGCCCTGCTGGCAAAGGAGTATTAACCACTGCTATTGTTAACAGAAGTCCCCTCTGTCCCTCTGGAAAGGGTCCTGGGGCCGCTGTCCGCTGGGCTGGCTTTCTTTGAGGCCTGGCCATCACTGTGGGTGCAGCATGCTGTCTCTTTGGGCCTCTGTTTCTTCATCTGTCAAATGGAGATGGCCTGACTCTTGATATCGTTGGCCACATTGCCCACCTCTGAGGGTGGCTGTGAGGATCAAATGAGATATGGGTGGGCAAGCTTTTGTAAACTGTAAAGTGCAGGACAAACAGGAGGTGTCATTACTCATCTGTAATACCCCCTACTGGCTCTGTCATCCATTAAACAATCTCAGCTTGACTTGAACCTGCTCATGGCTTCAGCCCACACCACCTGTCAGGGAAATGAGTTCCATATGGCTAACCCCCATGGTAGGAAAGAGAAAATTATTTTTTTGTTTATGCTAAAAATTACATTTGAAAAAGCTTCGCTCCTGGCCTTTTCCAAAGCTGGTGTCCTGGGCTTGTGCTTTTACCTTGTAGGCTTGCTTGGTCTTTGAAGGTACTGCCATAATTTTACAGGAAGACAGAGATGAGACATGTGTTGAGGACCTACTATGGGCTGGGCAATATGTTAAGTGCTTTAAGTGAACTCTCAGTAGTCCTTACAATAACTCCGCCAAACAGGTCCTTTTATTCTCATTTCACAGGTGTGGAAATGGAGGCTAGCAAGATTGAGTGGCTTACCTGGAATGACAGCCAATGGTGGGGTCAGGATTTGAATTTGGTTCTGTCTGATACTAAAAGTGAGGGTGGGGAGGTGCTGGAGGCTGGTGTTTCTATCACCGGCAGGCTTGGGGGTCACACAGATTGTCTATAACCTCCTTCCTTACCTGCTGGGTGACCTGGGGGCAGTTACTTTAAATTCTCTTAATCCTCAGTTTTGTTTTTCATCTGCAAAAACAGTGATCATCATAATGTTTACCTTGTAAGGTTGTTAGGAGATTTAAGTGAATTAATGTGTGTCTGGCATTTATCACAGTCCCTGGCTCAGAATAACTACTCATCAATGTTAGTTACTGTTTTAGGATGAGGAAGCTGGCCAAATAAATGGCCCCTTTGTGTGGAAGGAGAACCATGTTTTGTGGTGGGATGCAGAAATGATGCACTTGCAGACGCTCCCAGCCCCTTCCTGTGCCTGAGTGGGTGCGTGCCACTGGGCTAGGCAATCTGTTAAGTGCTTTAAGTGAACTCTTGGTTGTCCTTACAATAACTCTGCCATTTGAGAGGACCTACTTCCTCAATGTAAGGTGGGGTCCTGAGGTCCAAAGGCAAAAGGCATTAGCCCTGGTCACAGACTTGACCTTGAATTTCACAGGGGGCTCAGAGTCTTGCACCAGCGGAAAGGAGGAAGCCTTGGCTGGGACGATGGAGTGGCTATGTGGGTGGACAGGACAGAGGTCTCTGGGGACAGTGGTTCAATGCGTAGACGTAATGCCATCCAGGGTCGTCTGGTGGGATGGCAGTGGGGTGATAATCCGCTGGAAGGGGCACAGCAGCACGTATGCGGCTGGCGGCAGGGTTGTGGGGGGCAATGTCCAGCCCTCTGCAGTATCTGGGAGAAGTCAGAGAGAAACTTGTGGCAAGGAACAAAGGGAAGACAGGAAATGGGGGTGGTAAATGAGGCAAACAAGACAGCAAGGCCCATCTTGGGCTTTGCTGGAGGAACCCTGGGCAGCTGCGTGCCCTCCCAGGCTGTTTGAGGAGGGTGGCCAAGGCCTGGGTGGGCACAGTGACGGCTTATCCCTTCCATCTGCTCGTGGAGCCAGGCTAGCTTCGTCCCCAGACACTCAGCTGACCCCACAGCAGTCTTAGCTGCACCCAAGGTAATCTTCGGGAACCCGTTCTCTCCCTTTTGGTCCCAGTGTGCTCCTCCTGAACCCTTCCCCCCGGGTCCGTGTTCGTCCCGAACCCTTCCCCCCCGACTCCGTGCTCGTCCGGAACCCTTCTCCCCGGGTCCGTGCTCGTCCGGAACCCTTCCCTCCGGCTCTGTGCTCGTCCCGAACCCTTCCCCCGGCGCTGTGCTTGTGAACCCTTTCCTCCGGGTCTGAGCTCCCGAGTGCCTGCTCAGTTGTGACACATCTTTGTCTCTCCTGGGTTTGACACGTAAGACCTGTGAGTGTCTCCTACCCGGTCATTGTCATTGTTTTGGACAGGGATTTCTGTGAAGGTCCCTTAGATAGGGCCTCAATGGGGCCACCCTGGCTCTGCCTTAGGGGACAGAAGCTGATGAAGGCTCTGTCCACCAGGGACCCCACCATCAATGTGGACGATGCACGGGTGGTGGAGGCTGCCCCTCAAGCAGGCCACTTGTGGGAGAGGCCCTAGGGCTGGGTCTGAGGGGGCATGGCCCAGCCTGACGCAGGAGCTGTGGAACTAACATGAGGTCAGTGCCGGGAAGTAGAGTTGTGTTGGAGGCTGGGAGGGAGGTGGCTGGAGGGTCAAATTAAAGGGATGGAGTGGGATGGAGTGGCCCGGAGTGGCAAGCAGGCCAAGGTCAGCATGAAGGAGGTGCAGAGAGCTGAGGAGGTCTGAGAGAATAGAGCAGGGGATCTGGGGATTCAGTCTCTAGATGCTGGTCCTCCCAGTGGCTCCTTGGCAGGGAGAAATGAAGGACATGGGTCTCATTTGCTGATCATGTGTGAACTCATCTCCAGCAAAGAGGAAATGTTCGTGTTCTCTGAGAAGCATATGCCAAGAAAGGTTCCTTGTTCGAGAGATGTATTGGGGGAAGGCTTATGAAGGGTAAAAAGGAGAGAGCAGGAATTGGCAGGGTGAGCCGGCAGCCTTGATGTGGGTTTGTCACCTGGGAAAGCACAGGGGAAGGAAGGAGGGTTGGGCAGGAAGGTCTCAGATGGCAGCACACCTCAGGGTAGTCTTGGCCAGGCTGCTGTCATAGTTCCCAAGCCAAGAAGCCCATGGCTGGAGGCCCACCTCTGGTAGGAGTGGGTGGGCAGTGGCACCCTCACTGTGCCTGTCATTGGCCGGGTGCTGTCTGGGGAAGCCCTGCCTCATTACACATGGGGTGGAGGGTTCAGAGGGGCAGCAGTTGTGGCGGTCACATGGGCATCCCTGGCTGGGCCTCCTGAAGGGCAGCTGGTGATGTGTTTCTATGGCCTTTAAATGGACTAAGGCTGAGGGAGGTGTCTCCAAACTACTTCTGTGGGCACATGAGTCTTCATATTGCCTCTTCTAAACACTCACTGGCAGTTATTTCCTTAATCCAATTAATCTGGCACTTACTGAGAATTTACAGGGTGTACTTTCTGTACAAACTTTAAGACAAGCAGCCTCTGCCCTGGAGAGGCCCACTCCCTAGTGACAGTGATCACATGTTCTGATGCCATCAGCGTCATCAGAGGTGCAAGGTGAGCATTCCCAGGGGCTGGAGGAGGGGGAGTAATGTCCACTTAGAAAAGCAGGTTGAAAGAGAGTTCAGGAAAATGGTGCAATGAGTGGGTCCTCTTGGGTGACTGGAATTTGTCAGTAGAGGGAGGGAAAGGGAATTTGACTCCAGAGGAGGTTGGTATGTGGCAGAGATGAAGAATTGGAAAGAGCCATGTTTGAGCAACAATGGGGGCTCCTTTTGGCTTGAGGGGAGATGCAAGGGCAAACAGTAGTGGATAGATCTGGAAGAAGGGGTTGGAGCAGGCGAGGGAATTTATGCTATAACCTGTAGGGAGTTTAAGCATGGATGGGACATGATCTCTGTGGGGCTTGAAGGATGCTTATATGATAGATGTAAAAAGTTTCATGAATCTCCCATCCCTAAATTGTCCAAAACACTGCAGCTAGGTAGCCCCAGGTATCTTTCATTCTATAATGACAGAGTCATTCCTTTGGCTAAATAACACCCTCTTCAGCCATCCTCTGTTTAATGCAACTTCTCTTTGATGAGATGACAGAGCAAGCCTGCTCAGCAATCAGTCACACCTTAGTATAAATGAGTTTATCAGCAGTTTTCAACTCAGACTACTTACTGTTAGAAGGGCCCTTAGGAATTACATAGTACCATCCCTCTCCTTATTCACAGATAAGGCTATTAAGAGTCAGAGAGCAGAAGTGATTCTCCAAGATTATGCAGCCGGTTGGTGCAGAGCAGACCCTGAAACCAAGATTCCGTAATTGAGAACACAGAGTCTGTGAGGAGGTGGGAAAGGTTTATAGCAGGCAGTAGAGGCAGAGGAAGGGGCAAGAGGGAGGATGGGGTGGAGCAGGAATCTGTGGGAAGAGGGTGGGGAAGTCAAGAGCAGAGAGAAGAGTCCTGATTTTTTTTTTGAGATGGAGTCTTGCTCTGTTGCCCAGGCTGGAGTACAATGGCGTGATCTCAGCTCACCGCAACTTCCACCTCCCTGGTTGAAACGACTGTCCTGCTTCAGCCTCCTGAGTATCTGGGATTATAGGCGTGTGCCACCACGCCCAGCTGGTTTTTGTGTTTTAGTAGAGATGGGGTTTTACCATGTTGGCCAGGCTGGTCTTGAACTCCTGACCTCAGGTGATCCACCCACCTCGGCCTCCTAAAGTGCTGTAATTACAGGCGTGAGCCACCACGCCTGGCTGAGTCCTGTAGTTGAAAAAGTGCTGGTGCCCAGTATTGAGACCCAGGTTCTCTGGTTCTGTCACTAACTCTCCTTGCAACTGGCAAGTCATCTCCCCTCTCTGAGCTTATTTACAAGCAGGTTGCTATTGACAAGGAGCAAGAAGGCAAGCACATGGAACCAGGAAGTAAAGTCCCCTTGTAGTGTGCCTCTAGTGCCCTCTACTGACAAAGCTTAATATTATACCAGCTGATGAAGGAGAAATGTTCGTAGGGTCCAGCTCCAGCCTCACAAACCTGAGCAATGAAGGGTGAATGTGGCACTGAGAGGTGATACATTGATAACTGGCACAGTGGCACAGTAAGTATTAGAAGCTACGAAAACCCAGGCTGTTCTGACACAAAGCCCAAATTCTTTCTACTATAACACTGCCTGATGTGATTTGGCTGTGACCCCACTCAAGTCTCATCTTGAGTTTTAATCCCCGTAATCCCCATAACCCCTACATGTCAAGGTCAGTACCAGGTGGAGGTAATTGGATCATGGGGACCTTATAAGGTTTCCCCCATGCTGTTCTCGTGATAGTGAGTGAGTATCATGAGATCTGATGGTTTTATAAGCATCTGGCATTTCCCCTGCTGCCCTGTGAAGACAGTGCCTGCTTCTTATTTGCCTTCCACCATGTTTGTGAGTTTCCTGAGGCCTCCCCAGAAATGTGGCACTGTGAGTCAATTAAACCTCTTCCTTTATAAATTACCCAGTCTTGGATATTTCTTCACAGCAGTGTGAGAACAGATAATTCACTGCCTTTTATTTTCAGTGTCTATGATTTTATTGGAACGTGGCCATGTTTGTTTACATGTAGTCTTTAGCTGCTTTCATGCTTCTACTGAAGAGATGTGTGCTGTGACTGAACTTATGTCAAAGTGCTTACATTCTGCTCAGCACCCTACAAATCTCAGTGATGGAGTTATAATGCCATAACATTTTTGAGAGCTGTATCTCCCTACTTTGACATTTTATTTAGTTTAACTTCCAGTTCATATCCAGAACACTGACTTTGCTGACCTTCCGTTTTCCCATCTCTAAACTAGTGACAGCAATACTTACCTCATAGGGAGGCTGAATGTATCAAATGAGATGATATAAATGTAGGTTTGGGACATGATAGAAGTTCAGTGAGAGTGGCTGACTAGCCTGCCTTTTAAATAGAACTTTGTATGAGGTTTGGGGCATAATCAAGCCAATTTTTCTAATTCCACAGGAAACAAAACTGAGGTACAGAAAGAAATGATTTTGCTCAGGTCTCAACACCTACCAGTGATACTGAAGACAATAATTAGATTCTAGGCCACCTGACATTTATTTCATTTCTTTTCTAGTCAAACTCTGCAGCTTCAAATTTGAAATCTTAGTTAGGGTTGAAGTAGGGAGAGGGTATAGTTCCATGTGAAATTATTTCACATTGTCTGGCTTTGTACTGAGGCCAATACCAAAACTTAAAAAAAAATAATTTACAAGAGGAAAAGGCTATTTTGACCATTTCAGGATTTTTTCTTAAAGATCAAGTTAGAGTTTTTATTTTATTACTGAATTCACAACATGTGACAAGTCAAGTTCATTAACAATAATAACGTTTGACATGGAGAGGACTAGAAATTAATATTCCGTTGGAATAAGAGTGTCCTCTTGGACTTCTCATTTCCATCCCCATTTTCCTCCTGTAGTTGCTTGGAGATCTGGTAACAATGACTCAAGCCTGAGTCATCTGGGAAGGCTACAGTCTCTTTCTCAGTTTTCCAGGAGTTTCTGCTTGTGGGTTTTTCTTCGCATCTACATATTCCCTTTGGGGGATTGCAAACGTAAGCCAGGTTTTAGCTGTGTCCTCCAAACTAATAATTACCAAACCACTGTCTTTGGGTCAGACCTCTCTGACCACCTTCAGACCTTCCTTTCTAATGCCATCTGGGCATGCCCACATACGGTTCTCCAGGCGCCTTAACCTAGATGTCCCTCTCACAGTGAGCTCAGTCAGCATTTGCTTCCAGATCAGCTGCTCCTGCCACTGGTCACCTGGAGTGGCATATCTGCTTGCAAAATGTTCAAGGCAGAATGTTTGCTTGAAACTCTTTTGTCACTGCTTACTGCACTTTGAGTTTTGATTCTAGTTCCCTATCATGGACCACAGGCCCTGCCTGAGTTGGTCTCTGCTGATCTCTCATTCATATTGTGCCACTCTCCCTTTGACTCATTTTCTTACTTTTTCATTTACATCTTCAAAAGTCTTTCCTGCTCCAACGTCTTCAAACAAGATGGCATTTTGTTTGTTTTTGTCTAATGTACTTGTCCCCTAACTCATTGTCTGGTTAATTTCTTCTCATTCATTAGGCCTTAGCTTAAATTTAATGTCTTCAGAGAGACTTTCTTTTAACTGCTCCTGCCTGGTTATAAATTAGAAATTTCTTATTATTCTCTTTCATGCCACTTGTCCTAATTGGTAATTGTGTGATTATCTAGATGTCTATTTGATCAATAATCTTCACCACCACACTTCAGAAGACAGGGTTCCTGGCCAGTTTTGCTCACCAATAAATCCCTAATACCTGCACAGTGTGCTAGAAATATAGTGGGCTCTCAGTAAACATTTATTAAATAAATGAAGAAGCAATTTCTTGTCATATGGAACTCTGCTTTTTTTCTTCATTTTTTAAATAAAAATGACTGGCAACTTCTTTTAGCATTACCTCCTAATTAAATAAATGAAGAAGTAATTTGTTGTCATATGCAACTCTGCTTTTTCCTTCATTTTTTAAATAAAAATGACTGGCAACTTCTTTTAGCATTACCTCCTAAGTATTTCTCAAGCTGCTCCCTTTCTCTCCATCTTCATTGCCAATTCTATGGTTTAGGCCTCCTTAATTTCTCACTGGTGCTATCAGAGCACATTTCTAATTAGTCAGTGCATTGTAATTCTTGCTCCTCGCCACAGCTATCAAAATATCTCTTTAGAATAAAAATCTACTTATATCACTTTGCTGTTCAAAAAACTCTCAGTTGCTACTTATTACCTCTTGAAATGTGGCCAAGATCTTCTGTAAGGCCTTTCTGGACTTTCAAAATTGGTCTTGTCTTCCCTTCCTCCATCTTTATCTCCCTTTACTCTGTGCTAGAAAGTAAGTTCTATGAGCCCAAAAGTATTGTCTGTTTTGTTCACTGCTGTATCCACGTTGCTTAAGTGTCAGCTAGCTATTGCTGTATCACAAACTAGCCTCAAATACTTAGTGGCTTAAAACAACCGTTTATGGTTTCTCATGAACCTTTAAATAAGCATGATCTGTTAATCTGGGCCAGACGTGACTGATTTTGGCTGGGCTAGCTCATGCCTCTACCATGTATCACGTCTGTTGGAAGGCTGGCCTCCTGCTGGCTGGCTTAGGGTGACTGTGATGGGAAGACTCGACTTGCTGCATGTGGCTGCTCATCCCCCAACAAGTTAGCCCAGACTGTTTACCTGGTGTGTGTATGTGAGGGTCAGGGTGGTAACGAGGTGTCCAAGAGAAGAAGTGGAAATGTGCAAGTGTTTTCTCAAGCTGCTACTTGTGTCACGTTTGCTACTGTCTCACGGGACAGGGTAAGTGACATGGCCAAGCCCAGAGCCAGAATGGAAGCAACTGCAAAGTTACCAAGCCATGCATAGATATAGACGATCTATTCTTTGGGGTCGCTAGTACAATCAGTCAGCTACAGCCTAGAACAGTGCCTGGCACAGCGTGGTGTCAGATGAACACTTTTAGAATGAATATGTGATAAATACTTTCTGAACATCTTGAAAGAGCACAGTCTTCTCCATAGTCATGCCAGAATACAGGCTGACCCCTAACCTATAGTTCTTAATCTGAAGGTCATAATTAGATCTTAGATGTTCATGAACACCCTGAAGTTGTCGGTAAATTTTTATGTGCTTGTACCTATGTGTGTTTCTTTGGAAGATAGTATTTATATCTCTCACCAGATTCACAAAAAGCCTCTGCCTACCCCCAAGAGTTAAAAATCACTTTTAAAAGCAAATATACTTTTATGTAGTTCTGCTTTTCTATGTGGTGTTTCCTTTGTTGATAGGTTCTTCTTTCCTTTTCCTACAGTGGCATGTTCCTATTCATCCATCAATGATAAATGGAGTTGGTTATTTTTTGTCTGACCATATAAAAAAGGAAAAGAGGTCCTCATGCCCAAAACTTGTTACTGAAGATGAATAAACTTAAAATGAGACTGATGGTTTCATAGTGAATCATAAAAGGGAAAAAAATTTGGTGGGAAATTATTTTGAAAATGGAACAAAAAACTGTCATGTTTATTTAATAAAATTGAGTTGCACTGCAATTATATGTGAATGCTTATGATGAACCAGGAATGAATCAGTTGTTGGTTTCTTCAGTACAGTTATCCTGATAACATTGTACGCTAGCAAAAATGCATTTTTTACCTTTGACCTTTGCAGCATGGTCAACAACAGCGTAATTTTGTAAATATAAAGGTCTTATTAATTTTTACTTGAGCTTTGTTTATATTAGAAACATTTTCTTTTGAATCACCTATCGTGTCATTACCCTTTTTGATTTTCTTTGATGGCTAATGTGTTTAACTCTGCCATCTGTGATCTGCCAAATGGGTCTAACTCTGCCAGATTATCACTTATTGGTGATCTTGCTTGTGATTTATGCAGTTCTTCCTTGTTACTTTCCTTGACTTCATGGCATCCACCATCTTTGATAAATGTCAGTATTATTTTTTGGGCCATTTGCATTTTGTGTTCCTTGTATTATAGAAGTGGTACATTTGGCCATAAAGGAGAAGCTTTCCACCATCCCATACACTTCTTTTTGGGTCATAATCATCAGTGTCAAATAGTATGTGGGTATATGTGTGTGGGGGTAGTGCTCTCTGAATGGAGTTAATTTTTATAAATGGTAGGTGATATGGTTTGGCTCTGTGTCCCCACCCAAATCTCATTTTGAATTGCACTCCCATAATTCCCATGTGTTGTGAGATAATTTGCATTGTGGGGGCGGTTTCTTGCATACTGTTCTCATGGTAGTGAATAAGTCTCACAAGATCTGACAGTTTTATCAGGGGGTTCCATTTATGCATCTTCCTCATTTTCTCTTGCCGCCACCACATAAGAAGTGCCTTTTGCCCCACGCTGTGATTCTGAGGCTTCCTCAGTCATGTGGAACTGTAAGTCCAATTAAACTTTTTTTCTTCCCAGTCTCCAGTATGTCTTTATCAGCAGCATGAAAATGGACTAATACAGTAAATTGGTACCAGTAGAGTGAGGTGTTGCTGAAAAGACACCCGAAAATGTGGAAGCAACTTTGGAACTGGGTAACAGGCAGAGATTAGAACAGTTTGAAGGGCTCAGAAGAAGACAGGAAAATGTGGGAAAGTTTGGAACTTCCTAGAGATTTGTTGAATGGCTTTGCCCAAAATGCTGATAGTGATATGGAGAATAAAATCCAGGCTGAGGTGGTCTCAGATGGAGATGAGGCACTTGTTGGGAACTGGAGCAAAGGCAACTTTTGTTATATTCTAGCAAGGAAACTGGTGGCATTTTGCCCCTGCCCTAGAGATTTGTGGAACTTTGAACATGAGAGAGATGATTTAGGGTATCTGGTGGAAGAAATTTTTAAGTAGCAAAGCATTTGAGAGTTTACCTGGGTGCTGTTAAAGGCATTCAGTTTTATAAGAGAAGCAGAAAATTTGCAGCCTGACTATGTAATAGAAAAGAAAAACCCGTTTTCTGGGGAAGACTTAAAGTGGACTACAGAAATTTGCATAAGCAGCAAGGAGCCTAATGATAATCCCCAAGGCCATGGGGAAAATGTCTCCAGGCCATGTCAGAGAACTTCCTGGCAGCCCCTCCCATCACAGGCCTGGAGGCCTAGGAGGAAAAGGTGGTTTCATGGGCTGGGCCCAAGAACTTGGTGTGCAGCCCAGGAACTTGGTGCTCTGTGTCCCAGCCACTCTAGCCATGGCTTAAAGGGGCCAATGTATAGGTTGGGTCATGGCTTCAGAGGGTGGAAGCCCCAAGCCTTGGCAGCTTCCACATGGTGTTCAGCCTGTGGGTACACAGAAGTCAAGAATTGAAGTTTGGGAACCTCCACCTAGATTTCAGAAGATGTATGAAAATGCCTAGATGCCCAGGCAAAAGTTTGCTGCAGGGTTTGGGCCCTCATGGAGAACCTCTGCTAGGGCAGTGCAGAAGGAAAATGTGGGGTCAGAGTCCCTCCACAGAGTTCCTAATGGGGTACCACCTAGTGGAGTTGTGAGAGGATGGCCACTGTCCTCCAGGCCTCAGAATGGTAGATCCACCGATGGCTTGCACCAATTGCCTGGAAATGCTGCAGACACTCAATACCAGCCTGTGAAAGCAACTGGGAGGGAGGCTGTACTTTGTAAAGCCACAGGGGCAGAGCTGCTCAAGACCATGGGAACCCACCTCTTGCATCAGTGTGACCTGGATGTGAGACCTGGTTTCAAAGGAGATCATTTTGGAACTTTAAAGTTTGACTGCCTTGCTGGATTTCAGACTTGCATGGGCCCTGTACCACTTTGTTTTGGCCAGTTTCTCCCATTTGGAAAGGTTGTATTTATCCAATACCTGTATCCTTATTATATCTATTAAGTAACTAGCTTGCTTTTGATTTTACAGGCTCATAGGTGGAAGGGACTTGCCTTGTCTCAGATGAGACTTTGAACTGTGGACTTTTGTTTGTTTTTAAGATGGACTCTTATTCTGTTGCCTAGGCTGGAGTGCAGTGGTGTGATCTTGGCTCACTGCAACCTCTGTCTCCTAGGTTTGTGTGATTCTCCTGGCTCAGCCTCCTGAGTAGCTAGGACTACCAGTGCATACCACCACACCTGGCTAATTTTTGTATTTTTAGTAGAGACAGGGTTTTACCATGTTGGCCAGGCTGGTCTGGTGATCCAGACTGCGATGATCTGCCTACCTTGAACTCCCAAAGTGCCGGGATTACAGGAATGAGCCATTATGCCTGGCTGGACTGTGAACTTTTGGGTTAATGCTGAAATGAGTTAAGACTCTGAGGGACTGTTGGGAAGGCATGATTGCCTTTTAAATGTGAGGACATGAGACTTTGAGGAGCCAGGGGTGGAATGGTATGGTTTGGCTGTGTCCCCACCAAAATCTCATCTTGAATTGTACTCCCATAATTCCCACATGTTGTGGGACAGACCTGGTGGGAGATAATTTGAATCATAGAGGTGGTTTCCCCCATACTGTTCTTGTGATAGTGAATATGTCTCACGAGACCTGATGGCTTTATCAGGGGTTTTGGCTTTTGCATCTTCCTCATTTTTTCTTGCGGCCACCATGTTAGAAGTGCCGTTCACCTGCCATGATTTGGAGGCCTCCGTAGCCATATGGAGGTGTAAGTCCAATTAAACCTCCTTTTCTTCCCAGTCTTGGGTATGTCTTTATCAGCAAATGTGAACACAGACTAATACAGTAGGTACATTAGTGAATGTTTTCATCACTTTGCCTCCCACCTGATTTCCTAACCGTGGGAACTCTGATGAGGAACACTCAGGCACTGAAGATGCCCTGTGGAAGTCTGCTTCTCAGAGCTTGCCCCTTCCTCATATTTATTGCTCAACATTCCTTACACTGGAATCCAGGGGACCCTTATGAACTGTCTTTGTTTCCTGAATCTAATAAAAAAATGTCCTCCATGCTAAAGGTTGTCCAAGAACCCTGGCTGCCGGGTGGAGCCCAAGCCATCCTTTCTGGGACATGGTCTTATGAGACAAAGAACATGATCTTTCTTTTGTTCCCTTGCATTTTTCAGGCCATGCCTTATACAGACCTGTAGAACATTGGACAATATTAATTAAGGGTCTGTTCTGTGCCAGGAATTTTTTCATATGTTCTGACATTTGACCTTCAGAGTTTTTCTATGAGGTCACTGTCTTTTTCATCCCCATTTTAGCAATGGGTGTATTAGTCCATTCTCACGCTGCTGTAAAGAACTGCCCAAGACTGGGTAACTTATAAGGGAAAGAGATTTAATTGAATCACAGTTCTACAGGGTTGGGGAGGCCTCAGGAAACTTACAATCATGATGGAAGGGGAAGCAAACACATCCTTCTTCACATGATGGCAGGAAGAAGTGCTGAGTAAGAGGGGGAAGAGCCCCATTATAAAACCATCAGATCTCATGATAACTCACTATCATGAGAACAGCATGGGCATAACTGCCCAGTGATTCAATTACCACCCACTGGGTCCTTCCCATGACACATGGGGATTATGGAAACTATAATTCAAGGTGAGATTTGGGTGGAGACACAGCCAAACCATATAAATAGGGCTCAGAGAAAGTAAGTGACCTTTGTCAGGTCACACACCAAGGAGTGAAACTGGGGTAAAGACTGTTGTTCTTTCCCAACTCCAGGCGCTTTGCCTCAATTCACAAATGAGGAGACTGGTGCTAGGAAAGGACTTCCCTGAGACACATCAGTAGGTTAGTGGTGGGACTAAAACTATACCACAAGCACTCTAGCTCCCTGTCCATCTTATTCCACTTTGCTTTTCTGCTGAGACTTGTTATAGTATAGCTATTGCTTCAGAAGAAGAAAACTAATATCACATGAAATTATTTAAAAACATCCTGACGCTTACTTAGTTGCATAATCAAAATGTTCCACTTTATTTACAAATGTTTCTTTTTTTTAGCCTTTTAAGACTTCCAATGATACATTTATTTCATTACTGAATTGGCAACATCGGATAACTCAAAATTCATCTGATTCATCAAACTTTCAGTACTCTTTGACACAGAGAATATATTGTACTGAGATTTCATTGTCCTAAAACAGCCACAAAAATTGATATGTGATCAAAGAGAATTATCTGTCTAGAAGCCAGGTTTTCTGATTCCAAGTCTAGCACTCTGCCCAAACTCATATTCTTTATTAAAGAAAGTTATATATTTTTTTACTGATTAATATGAGGGCTATAATTAGATAGTACTTGCTATGTGCCTGGCTCTTTAACTTTAGTTTGCATGTATTAAATCATCTAATCCTTAGAATACCTAGCATACAGTAGATATTACCATTTCTACTTTATAAACAGAGGCATTCACAAGGGAATATATTGATAATATTAAACATGCACATATATTTTCCAGTTCTTGTAAAGGTTTATTTCCTACTTTTAACTTTGGAATTACTACTCCCCTGCATTCCCTTCATGTCCCAAGATGTTGTTATGCTAGGGTGTGATCATGTGTCGGGCATCAGCTAAGATGCGTTTGACTATAAGGAATAGAACACCTGCCTAACAGTGGCTTTAAGAAGTAGGCAGTTGCAGGCTGGTTCAGTGGCTCAACAAGCAAAAAATACCCGTTCTCTTTTCACTCTTCTGTTTCTCTTTCCTAGAGCACTGGCTTTTGTCTTCAGGCTTGTTGCCTCAGGATTTAAATAGTCCTACCTTAGCTTAGTACTAAAATGTCTATTTTTTAGAGACAGAGTTTTGCTCTGTCAACCAGGCTGAAGTACAGTAGCATGGTCATAGCTCACTGCAGCCTCGAACTTCTGAGCTCAAGGAATCTTCCTGCTTCAGCTTTTCTAGTAGCTGTGACTAGAGGTACACACCACTGCACTTGACTGATTAAAAAAAAATTGTAGAGATGAGATCTCTTTGTTGCCCTGGCTGGTCTTGAACTTCAGCCTCAAGTGATCCTCCTGCCTCAGGTTCCCAAAGTGCTGCAATTATAGGTGTGAGCCATCATGCTCAGCCTCAAATGGCAGTTTTCAAAGGCAGAAAGCCAAGGGATGGCCAGAGATGCCAGAGTATCATCTCTCTCTTTATCTCTCTTTATCAGGGGAGAACATTTTCCCCACAAGCCTTCCCGTATTTAAAAAAATATATAATTGAGTTGAACGAAGTCACATGGCTACTCCTATTTGTAAGGAAGGCTGGAAAAACGTGAACCTTGTATTTTTAGCTGTGTGTGTGTGTATGTGTGTGTGTGTGTGTATGTGTATGTGTAGCTGTCACCATGAAAAAAGTTGGAAGGAAATGGCTATTGGGCAGTCAACCAACAGTTTCTATGATACACGGTAAATTGTTAGTGGATAATTATCCTTCAATGTGGTCTCCAATGGTTAATCTTGGGAGGTTGTCAAGTCAAATGGTAGAAGTTCATGGTTACTTTGAACATTTAGATGTCATAATTCTACGATTTGAAAATGCTCAGTGGATTAGGAATTTTTTCTCTGTTTCTAGCAACCATCCTTCCTGTGAGGTTTTTGTATGAGAATATGAGAACCACTTTTTGGCTTTTCTCTTGCCCTACAGTTTATTTTAGCTGAAGAGTGTAGGTAGACCGAAGGGATACTGTGAGGCAACCTCAGAACCCTGGGGCTGAAACAAATAAAACAATACTCATTTCATAAAATGAAATCAGTGATGAGATGAGCCCCCTCAGAGACAGGATTTGTCCCAGGCCCAGAGAAGGAAAAGCAGGTGTGTAAAGAGGGCCTCAGCATTATCCTGAGGGAGGGGTGGCTGGGGACATCTCTGGGAACTCGGCCCTTCCTTCATGGGAACATGCCCCAGGCATTGTTGGCTTCTCCTGGGAGCCCTTATAGTGGGACAGCTGTCTCTGGGGGCCTATCCTCGGAAATTGCAAAGCAGATGTTTGCTTTGGGGAGGTAGATGTTTTCCCTTCTGCCTTATTTTCAAAAATCAGCAGAGAGGGCTGTCAGATAAACTGTTTAGCCTGCCTGGTTTGGAGGCCAGTTTGCTGATAGGCCCAGAGCTAGCATGCCCATTGCTCCTTTCTGTTTGCTTCTCTGATGGGCAAAAATGTTGCTTTTGGAGTGATCTGGAGGAGGTCAGCGGGCAGGGAAGAGTCTCTTCTGTCCCTCTAGAATTTGGCCCTCACTCTATATAGTGGAGACAGCAAAATGCAGTACATTCTCCAGAGAACAACCACATTCTCACTCCTGGAGTGAGACCCAGGAGACGCAGAGAGAGCACAGCCAGCACCTTGCTGGGAGCCAGGGCTCTGGCTTTCCCCTGTCTGGTGGGTATGGAGGGAGCTCCTGCTCTTGCTAGGTGCCTTGTGAGTAGTCAGCCCGATAGAGGAGTCAGGCCCCACACCTCTAAGTCTAGTGCCCTTTGCTCTATTCATGTGAAAAGAAGAAAGAGACTTAACACTGAGCACATTCTATATGCATGGCATTGTCCTGTTCCTATTTTATTGGTAAAGAAATGGAAGATAAAATGTGGGGTACATGATCACAGCTGCACAGTTAGGAGGTGGTGAAGTCAAGACCCAAACGCCGATTAGTCTCTCTCCAAAATTCACTATCTTCCTGCTTTACTCAATAAGTTCAACTCAGAAGACGGGGCCTCACTCATTCAGTCCTCTGGGTGAGAACTTGCTGTATTTTAATTTTCCCAGGATGGTGAGGAGAGAGTATATGTTTGCTCTTCTTTCCACTGTCACCTCCTGATATAAATGTGGAGCACAGAAGAAGAGAATAACTTCTCATTCATTTAGTTCAGCTCAAATCAATTCAATATTTTCTCAGCACCCACTGGCACCAGGCACAGCATGGTATGCAGGTGAGCGTGGCATGGCCTTTGCTCTTACAGAGGTGAGCATGGTATGCAGGTGAGCGTGGCATGGCCTTTGCTCTTACAGAGGACACAGTGATGTTCCAGCATCACACACAGGACTTCCCAAAGTGGGTCTCGCAAGGTTCAAGGTATTTGGCAAGGTGATCTGTCTCAGAACTCCTTCAGGAGACTGTAAAAGTCCAGCTAATCCAGGGTCTATCCTAGACTTAAAGAATCTTGGCCTCCAGGAGCAAAGCTGTGAATCTGCACACTCACAAGCCTCCGGTGATTCTGATGCTTGCCAATGTTGCGAACCTGCCTGTTGTATGGATGTAGTGGAGAGAGAAAATACAATCAACTGTGGTTGTTATTCCTCAAGTTAGGGGCAAGGATGACATCACAGACAGGGCAGTCTTAAAGAAGGGAGGAGGAACTTCACAGTAATTCCATGTGGAGACTCATCTGTCAGGTACAGCAGGCACAGTGCCTTGGGCCCACGAGACTTTCAGGGAACCAAGGCAATGTTTTAATGTCTTTCACAATCAGAAGGAAAAAAAGCCCTTTGAACATGGAATGTTTTAGTTTTTTAGAAATTTTTCTTTTTTTTTTTTTTTTTTTTTTGAGACAGAGTTGCCAGGTGCCAGGCTGGAGTGGAGTGGCACAATCTCAGCTCACTGCAACCTCTGCCTCCTGGGTTCAAGCAATTCTCCTGCCTCAGCCTCCCAAGTAGCTGGGACTACAGGTGCATGCCACCATGCCCAGCTAATTTTTGTATTTTTAGTAGAGATGGGGTTTTACCATGTTGGCCAGGATGGTCTTGATTTCTTGACCTCGTGATCTGCCCGCCTCGGCCTCCCAAAGTGCTGGGATTACAGGTGTGAGCCACCTCACCCAGCCAGAAAAATGTTTTAATTTTTTTCTTATATCAGAAAAAAGGGAATTTTTAGGGGTTATGGAAATTATCAAATTTTGCCTGAAATAGAAAAACACCTCAAATTATTTAAAATTATACCAGCAATAGTTCTTAATATTAATATTCTTGGAGGGAGTGGCCCATAAGACAGAAGTGCATAGGGCTGCAGTGGGGACCAGCCACACATGCTGGTTTGGGTGTGGTTTGATTGTGAGCAGGGAGGCTGGGGAAGGAGGCAAGGGCCAGCCTCTGGAGGGTCCCACTACCAGGCTGTGGAATCTGGACCTTAACCTGAGCATAATGGGGGCTGCTTAAGAGTTTAAGCAGGGAGATACATGGTTAGATTTTCAGTGTTAAGGAAATCCCTTTGCAATCCTCATCTGTGGGGCTTTGGAGGGATTGGTGTGAGACTGGTGTTAGGGAATCCTGAAGTAGACAGTGTGTCTAGGGCAGAAGTGCTAAGGAGAAGATGGAGGCAGAGATCAGAGGATGCAGAATCAGTGGCACCTGGTGAGGGCTGATTGGACATGGGGGCAAGAGAGGGAGATACCAAGAACGTCTCAACCAAATGATGAGGGTTGTGATCAATAACCCTCATAATCAGCACAGCTCTTTCTTCATGGTATATGTCCTGCAAATTACGTGGGCTTCCAGATGTGAGAGCCTGACCGTCCCCACCATGATCCCTCTGTTGTGTGGGCTTTGTTGAAGTTGGTCATCTTTTGCTGTACATTGTTGCCATCTTCAGGGTCCTGGGTCGTCACTCTTACTGCCTGCTCCCAATATTACTGTAGTAGTTAGGATAATGCTTTCTCCTGTGACAACAACAACCCCTCAGCCCACATGTCAGTGGCTTAAGGTAATCAGTTTCTTTCTCCCTCACCTAATAACTCAGTGTGGGCATTCCTTGTTGGTAGGTAGCTTATCACCAGGTGGTGGATCAAAGAAGGTGTCTCCTTCCATCCTGTGGATCTGTCAGCCTCTAGGGCCTTGGAGTCCTCTTTTTTTAGCCAGAAGATGGGCAAACAAGAGTGAGGAAGGGCCACCTGATTCTTACCAGCCTTCACCTGGCAGTGACATCTATCACTTGCAATCACATTGCATCGTGGACACTCATCCCTAGACCCAACTGGACATAAAGGGACTGGGAAACTTAGTCTCTTTTAGGTGGATGCTTCCCATGGCAGCTCCATGTTGTAGATGGACAATCATGAATTTTACCATTGTACCCCAGGACTATTTCCAGCCCTAACAGTGAGCACATCAAGGCTACATAACAAGTAACTTTCAAGGCATTCATAGCCCATCTGTCACATCACATTATGAAATGTGATAAAGGAAGTACAAAACACGTGAAAAACCCCTATTGTACCTATTAGGTTAAACCATATGGTTTATAGATCAAAAGTTTTTCTTAGAACTCTACCTCATAAATTTAGGAAAATATTGCAGTGGGGGAGGCTATACTTGATACTCCTCTGGGAGATTTACATATACTGTAGGTGAGTAAGAGCTCTGAAACATCCTGTATTCAAGAACATCCTATGTTGTTTAGTTTCTTTAATTAGTGATTTCCTAAGAAATTGTTGCTTACAGTGATTTCCAGGTTAATCTGTGCATATAACTCATTTTTCCCAAGTGCGTCTTCAGCTCTCCTTAAATTACTCTTCTATCTTATGCACTTTGGGAAACTTCATGGAACACGGAGAAAGTCCATTAGTCAATTGCTTTATCTAGCAGAAAAAAAATAAGGTTTCTCTTTGCAAAAATCCACACCAGGCACATTGGTGTCCACACCAGGACAAGATAACATTTGTTGAGTGCAAGAATGACTTTAAACTAGTCACATACCTTTCTGAGCCTTAGGTTTTTCATCTATAAAATTAAGAAACAAGAAGACACATTTAAAAGAGCTTAGGAAGACGTTGCATGTGTGCTAACTTCTTCCTTCCATTAGCATCCCTGAAGTTGTGAAAGGCAGCCCCTTGCCACGTAGAGGACACCTCCTTTTAGCAGCCACATGTGGGATTGCTTTGGGCCTGACGTGCAAACATGTGTAAGCCCAGCTTCTTGAGATTTCGCATGGATGTTTGGGTCAGGCAGAGTTATTTTTATGCGTTCAAAAGAGAAGAAAATAAAGAGCAACATCCTCATGTGACACGAAATGGCTGCCCTGTGACTCTGGGCTGGAGGTGGGGGGTAGTGTTGGGGATTGGGGAAGGGACCAAGCCTAAAGGGCCACATGGAACCACTTTTTCATGGTCTAATCTGGGAACCAGAATGCTCTGAGCTTGAAATAAAGTCATGTTTCTGGTTAGAGGATTGATTCTCTGGGG
Source organism: Cacajao melanocephalus (assembly GCA_963573385.1). Classification (NCBI taxonomy): domain Eukaryota; kingdom Metazoa; phylum Chordata; class Mammalia; order Primates; family Pitheciidae; genus Cacajao; species Cacajao melanocephalus. The sequence goes on from CAUYLG010077738.1 coordinate 65,469, forward strand.
TCAGCATGGCTTCTGGCAGAGTGTTGGCCACATCTGTCCTTCCCTTGGCCTGGTCTCCCTCTGGCAGCCTCATCCCCACGTCTGGCAGAACCCCCAGAACAGATTATTCTCCTGGCCCCCAGCAAAACTGTTCACTGACTTCCAAAACATGTGTGACTAGTTTGGCCATCTGGGCCTGAGGCCTCTCTGCTAGGTGAGTCTTGCTGGGATGGGTCTTCCTTTTCCCTATACACTTGTCATGGCTTCCAGGTGAGTGTAGTTATCCAGTTCCCCTGCAAAACCTCCGCCTCCAGGGCTCTTTCTAGCACTAAGAGGACACAGCAAAGAAAGCTTATTTAAGAATGGGTACTGTGACTGTTTTCAACGTTGCTATGGATCTGGTGCCTTCTATAGGTCCACCTGCTGGCAGACCCATAATGGTCTTCAGAGTCAGAATGACCAGGTTCAAATCTTGGTGTGGCCACTTGTGAGCCATGTAACCTTGGACAGATACTCTAATCTATTTGAACTTGAGTTTCTTCTTCTGGATATTGGGGATAATCACTGTTGTTTCTTCCATCAAACCATCACACATTCATTGAGGACATTGTTCTACATGCCTGACATTGGTGACACAAAGATAAACTGTAACTTGTTCCTGTCTCAAGCATATGATATTCTCTAGATTCAGAAGAATGTGAAATGGCCAAGCCCAGGACGAGGCACTCAGAACGCAGAGAGGTGTAAATAACTGAGGCTTTAAGATCAGACCCTCTGCTTGAATTCCAGCTCTGACACTGAACTGCTATGTGATGTCGGGCAAGATCTTTGTGCTTTCTGGTCCTCAGCTCCCTTATCTGCACAACGAGGACATTTAACCCGATGATCATTTTATCTCTGACATTCTATGATCATGTAAAGTTACCAATCTAGAAATCAAAAGGAAAAAGCTGGGCATGGTGGCTTACACCTGTAATCCCAGCACTTTGGGAGGCTGAGGTGGGCGGATCACTTGAGGCCTGGAGTTTGGGACCAGCCTGACCAACATGGTAAAACCTTATCTCTACTAAAAATACAAAAATTAGCTGTCCATGGTGGTGTACCACTGCACTCCAGTTTGGGTGACAGAGCAAGTCTCTGTCTCAAAAAGAAAAGAAAAAAAGAAATCGAAAGAAAAAATAAGTTAGTTGTATTGGTCACTTAAAATCATGTAATGAAGTCAAATGGGTGCCGTGGCACTTACAATTCTATCCTGGATATACCATATTGAAGATATTTCGAGGAGTCCTGTGTTTTCTTGGGGAAAGGGCCTGAGCTTGACATCTAACAGACTTGTAATCTAATCCCCGCTGTGTCACTTATTGTCTGATTGACTGTGAGCCAGATACTCAGTGTCTCTGAGCTTCCTTGGCCTGTCATAAAATTTAGAGAAAAACATGCACTTTGCAGTGTGGTGAGAATGAGAGTGCTTAGGTGAAGTCCTAGTGTAGTCATCCCTCACCACTTGGTTCTGTGACCCAGCAGACTGTGAGTCTGTTGGGAGCAGACTCTGCATCTGGCTTCGTGTTTTCTGTGAGGCCCAGCACAGGATCTGGCAGGGAGCAGATTCTCAGTGAGCGTTTATTGGATGAATGAATGAATGAGGTTTCAGCATGATGCTTTGTAATCTGGGCCCCAAAAGGGGCCGTATAATTTTCCTTTGTTGCAGGTGGTGTTTAATGGGGAAGTGCAGAGAACTTTGGACCCAGATATTGGCTGGACATATGAGTTGTATAGCATAGACCCTGCTCATGAATAATTGTGAGTCCCTGGGCAAGTTGTAGCATATCTTGGAGCCTTGGTACCTCAATTTCCTTATGTGCAAATTGTCTTGCCTACTTTGCTGGGTTCTAAGGAAGTCCAAAGAATTTGCAGCTGTGAAACTACTCTGTAAGCTCTAAAGTGCCATCCTCACGTGAAGGGTTGTTGTTGCTGACAGTGTTTGTGAAAGGCCATGGAGCTGTTGACCTTTGCTTCTTGGCACTGGCTGGGAGAAAGGTCACAGGATCCCATGCTCATGCATATGAACTTCTGGGATTTCTCATTCTGGGAACATTATTAAGAGGCACCACTTGACTCCTTTTGTCCCCAAGGGAGCAAATATGCTCGGCTCACTGTCCCTGTGGATATTAATGAAGCATTTATGACAGCACAGCAAAGTTTCCAGAACATCCTAAAGCACCTTTGGTGCTTCATAGTCAGCACATCATCTGTACACCTGCTATTTCATTTACTTGATCTTCCCAGTGACTCTGGAGGTCCCTGTGGACAGGCATTGTTTTTATTTTATAGGTGAGAAAGACAAAACTCAGAGAAGCTATAATGTGCAAAAGGACACAGAGGTAGTTAGGGGCAAAGACACCCACAATCTGTGGTTGCTGACTCTAGGTCTCACACCCTTTCCATTTCTTTCTGTGAGAAAAAGCATCTTGATATTACCCAGAAAATAGAACATCCATGTCTGATTTGTCTTGCTATTCCCCATGGCACTTTGTCCTAGCTGGGAACATAATAGGTATTCAATAAATATTAGAATCGTGGAATCAATGAGTGTAGGTTTTGGACACTCAATCAATGAGTGTAGGTTTTGGATACAGACAGATCTGTATTCAAATCCTGATCAGCTACAGGCTAACTGTGTGACCCTGGGCAAGGCATGGTACTTCAATGCTATGATCTTCAAAGTCTTCCTTTGTCTAGGAGTGAAGAGTGTACATCCTGCCTGGGGCTACAGTGACCATCAGTGGAGATAGCATCCCTAAGGCATCAAGTACTCACCTCAACACATTAGGCACCTAGTAAACATTGGGATTTCTAGCTCACAAAAGCTCTAAGAACTGGCCCTTTAAACCCTTTTATTTGAGTGAAATGAATGGAGAGTGATCATGAGAACTCAATTCTCTTTTATTGCTCTCTACCTCTCTCATTAATCTTTAAAATCATATGCACAAAAACGGTGATGGGACCACATGCCTCTGGTTCACTCATGCTTAGGTTAGCGGGCATCGTGTGTTCAGAGGCCTTAGGCAGGCTTCCTCCTCCATGGCCTTGGCTTCCTTGGCCCTGCAGAGGTGGAGGTTCCCTTTGCCCCAATCCAGATGCACTCTTACATTGAATCAGAAACAGGGTACTTGTCCAAACTCACCTGGAAAAATGGAAGATTAAACCTCTACCTCTCATCTGTGCAAAATACACTGTACCTCAGGTTGCTGGCAGCTAGGTCCTGACTGTGTAAACAGTATGGTCCTCAGTCTCATTTGAGTTTCACAAAGAAATGACTGATATACCCATTTTACAGATGAGAAAACCAAGGCCCAGATAACCATTTAATGAGCTTTTACGATGCATCAAGTACTGTGTTAGGTGTTCTGTTTGCCTTCTTTTTATGGGGAATTTAGACTTGTGGATATTGAGGCTTAAGGATGTCAAGTAATTTGTTCAAGGTCACACCATTAGTTAGGGTAAAAGTTAAGATGCTCCAATAGAAACCTCAAAATCCCATTTCTAAAACAAGATCAACATGGACTGCACTGTCATGTAACAATCTACTCTAGAGCCATGCAGATGAAGTGGACTGTGTGCAACTTTTACCCTATGAGTTACTCAGGTATCCAGGTTCCTTCTAGTTTTGCTCTTTCCTTAGTGTTACCTCCTCCATGTGGTTGAAAGTTTCATTAGCACCACATAAGAATTCCAGTCCATAGGAAGGTGGAAGGAGAGGAAGAGGAGGGAAAGCAATTTCCATACATAATTTACTGATAAGAACATAGCCATACCTAGCTGCAAAGAAGCAAGGGAAATATAGTTGCAAGCTGGCAGCCGTTTGCCTATCCCAAACTCAGAGAGTGTAAGTGCTCTGTTAAGACTTATGTGTATCAATACACAGTGAGTGGCAGAGCTGGGTTTTGAACACAGGTCTGTCCTGTTCTTTCCATTACTCCACAGATCTTGGAAAACAAGGCAGATTCTTTCTGCTACTCTCTAGTGTCCAGCTGTCTTGGTCCACATAGTAAGACACATGCAAACATTAACATAATAACGGAGCATTTACGATGTGCCAAACGCACAGTGCTTAACCTTAATTGTTTGGTCTTCAATCAGACTAAAAGTCTTTGTGTAAAGATCTCATGAAGGGCCAGTTGATCAGAAGAGTTTAGTGACCCTGTGCTTGAGGATAGGGCATTCTTGCTTCTTAGTACTTCTCTGTAAAGCCCAGTGCTTAAAAGCTTGGGGCCCACATGTGTTCTTCAAAATAAACCATGGCACTTCCAGATGGTGGACTACTGTCCAGCCACACAAAGAATGAAGCAGATATTTATGCACTGATATGGCAAGATTGCCTAGTGATATTGGTAACCAGAAAAAGGTGCAGAACATTGTCTATCACGTGCCACCGATGGGTAAACATGACCACTGGTTTCTCTTAGTGGAGAAGACCTTTGAAAGATAGGCAAATGGCTGGTAATATCGATCCCCTCCCATAAAGAGAGCAGATGCTGGAAGACCAGGCATAGGAGAAACCATGTACACATCCTTGTACCTTTTGGATTTTGTGCCATGTGAATGTATTTCATATTAAAAACAAAAAAAGGAAAAATAAAAACTAGACTTTGAAGTATAGAGATACCTAGATAATCTTAGAAATGGCCCTCAATCTCTTTGGTTCCCCAGTTTCTTGATTTGTAAAATGGGGAATAAAATATGCATAAGAATAATAATTTATATTTCTATATATAGATTACAATACAGATCTGCCTCACATGAGAATCAACTTTGGTAATGCCCATGAAGTGCTTACACAATGCAGGACAAATCGTTGGTACACAGTAAACATTAACTATCATCATTATGGTTTCTTCTTGGAAGGGATAGAAAGTAGAAGTTCTGTTTGTTTCAAGGAATGGACCCTTGATCAAGGTTCTGGCATTCTTTTTGGCCCCAGGAAGGCTTGCATACAAGGGACTTCCTGCTGAAAGATCTTGGTTGTTTATTCCAGCTGTCTTTGGGAAGTTCTTGCCTGGAACTTGCAAGAGGACATTTGCAAGGTGCCTAATGCTAAAACTGGAAACTGGGAGAGGATTCCCAACCTTGGACAGCATAATCCCTACTGGTATCTGGATGCCTTGCAGCCCATGGCCCCTTCTGACTTTTGGAAACACCTAGACCTAAACTGTAGGATTAGCAGAGCTCTCAAAATCATTAGTTCAAGCCCCTCATTTGATGTACAGGGCAAGACTAAGTTTGCATAATATATTTGTTAACAACACAAGTCTGGAGCCTGCTTCTGAGTCCTAGCTCAGGTTTTTTCTACATTTCCTAGGGATGCTGTTGGTTTAAACTTATCTCTCTCTTTTTTTTTTTTTTTTTTTTAAAGATGAGGTTTCACCATGATGGCCAGGCTGGTCTTGAACTCCTGACCTCAGGTGATCCACCCACCTCAGCCTCCCAAAGTGCTAGGATTACAGGCGTGAGCCACCGCACCTGCGCCCGGCTAAACTTATCTCTTTAACCAATACTGAGCTGTGTGTTTTACTGGAGTTTTTGCTATTTCATGCTTTATAAACAGATATTGGGCATCTAGTGTGTATCAGGCCAGTGAAGGAGGCTGGGGTGAAGTGGGATGAAAGATGAGTTAGACCTCATCCTTTCTCTGAGGAATGAGCTATGGGATGAGGGTGGAGGGTGGGGAGGGGAGTAAGTCCCCCTTAAGTGGAAAGAACAAAGTACTGGGAGTTCAGAGGAGGAAGAGTTCACATGAGGACAGGGGAATCGGGGCTGTATGTTCATCCATTGTCAGTCATTCATTCCAGAAACATTCTCTGCAAGAAGGAAGAATATATATGTATTTTGATGTTTGCCAGGTATAATGGTTCAAGTTTTCATTTACATGATCTAACATAAGATAATAGACAACTTAGCAGTGTGGAAAGACTATAAACTTGATTGTCAGACAAACCTGGGTTTAACTCTTCATGTCACCATCTTTTTAGCTGTGGGACTTGGGGAAAATTCAATTAATTTCTCTGAGCCTACTTCCTTATCTGTCAAATGGGGGTTAATTATCAAAGAATTATCCCGAGGGCTGAATGGGATGATGTTTGTAAAACCATTCCACATATGGCTTGGCACAGAGGAGCCTCTAAATAAAAATGCTGGCCTCCTTCCCTTCCTATATCCCTGAGAACTTTTTTTAAGAGACAAGTTATTGCCTATCATAACTTTTAGAATTGGATTGTATTTTCTGAAAAGGGAACAACACTCTTGAAACTTTGCTTACCTAATCTCTCAGGATCAAAGAGTAGGATGGCCTCTTTCCCCTCCATTTTATCAAAAATATCCCATCACTAGCTGAACTTAAAAGAAGATTGCATCAAAGAAAACTCTGCTCTGGGAAATGTTATGGCCCTTCTCTTGGGACTTGGGCTTCTGATTTCTATGGAACCAGAAGGTCAAAGCTCCAGTGATGCCACAGAAGATCATGCCAGGTTGACTTTGGGCCCTGAAGGCCTGTCCTATGCAGGTTTCCCATCTAGGATGTTGTTTTGGGCTGTACTGTGTTCCTCAAAAAAATATATTGAAGTTCCAATCTCAGGTTTGTCAGGATGTGACCTTATTTAGAAATAGTGTCATTGTGGATGTATTAATTAAGATGAGGTCATGCTGGAGAAGGGTGGGCCCTTAATCCAGTGTGACTGGTGTTCTTATAAAAAGACCCTTGGAGACACAGCCACACAGGGAAAAGGTCATGAAGTAACAGAAGCAGAGACTGGAGTGCTGCGGCTAGAAGCCAGGAAGACCAGGGATTGCTGGCTATAACCAGAAGCTAGGAAGTGGCAAAGATGTATTCTCTGCTACAGGTTTCAGAGGGAACATGGTACTGTAGACACCTCGATTTCAGACGTCTAGCCTCTAGGACTGTGAGACAATACGTTCCTATTGTTTCGAGTCCTCCAGTTTGTGGTGCTTTGTGATAGCAGCCCTAGAACTGAGTAGATATTTAATCTCCATTTTAAAAGTGAAGAAATTGAAGCTCCCAAATGTCCTCATTTCTACAGCACTGAAAATTTAGTATAAGAAGCAGAGAGTGTATCAAAGGAATGTGTAAATGAATGACTGTGGCTCAGGGAAGGGGTGTGAATTGCACAAGGTCACATGGGTAGTTGGATGCAGAGTCTGCTATAGGAACTGTGTCTGGCTGCCCAGCTAGCTGTTTGTTCCATTAGGACAATAATAATAGCAACCATTTATTTTCCAGGTTAAGAGCCTGGGCTTTGGAGTCTAACCCTCGGCTTCCTCACTTGCGGCTTTTTGCCTAGTCCAGTAAAGAAGGCTTCAATAAATGTCAGCTGTTATTATTGTTATTTTATTACTACCAAATTCTTATATATGAAGTGGCTTACATACATTATTTCATTTAATTCCCGTGATAGCCCTTCGGACAACTATTATCATTATAGTTTTGTAAATGAGGAGTCTGAGGCCCAGAGAGATTCAAAAATTGCCCTAATCGTCCAAATGGCAATAATGGTAGGGGCAGCCCACAGACCTGCCATGCAGACTTGAGTGGCCTTCAGGCCCTCTTTCCAGCTTTTTTTTTTTTTTTTTTTTTTTTTTTGTTGGGGTGTTGCTCTGTTGCTCAGGCTGGAGTGCAGTTGAATGATCTTGGTTCACTGCAACCTCCACCTCCTGGGTTCAGTCGATTCTCTTGCCTCAGCTTCCCTAAGTAGCTGAGATTACAGGCATATGCCACCACGCTCAGCTAATTTTTTTTGTATTTTTAGTAGAAAAGGGGTTGTGCCATGTTGGCCAGGCTGGTCTCAAACTCCTGGCCTCAAGTAACCCACCTCCCAAGGTGCTGGGATTGTAGGCATGAACCACCGCGCCTGGCCTTTCTAGCTCTTTTTAATACGTGCAATGCAAAAGGATTTTTTCCCATGAGATATATAGAACTCCTATAAATCACTAAGAAAGATAAAACCAACCCCATAGAAAACTCGGCAAAGGGTGTTAAACATACAGTTCATGTATCCAATGAAAATGAAAAGATGGCCAAGCTCGGTGGCGCATGCCTGTAATCTCAGCACTTTGGGAGGCTGAGTAAGGAGGACCGCTTGAGCCTAGGAATCTGAGACCAGCCTGGGCAATATAGTGAGCCCTCATCTCTACAAAAAATTAAAAAAACAAAACAAAAATTAGTTGAGCACAGTGTCATGTGCCTGTAGTCCCAGCCACTCAGGAGGCTTAGGTAGGACTAATGCTTGAGCCTGGGAAGCAGAGGCTGCAGTGAGCTGAGATTATGCCACAGCACTCCAGCCTGGGCAACACAGAGAGATCCTGTCTGAAAAAAGAAAAAGAAAAAGGAAAAGATGCTCAGCCTCATTAGTAATTGAAGAAATGCAAATTGAAACTATGATGAGATGCCATTTCATATCCCCAAGATAAAATTGCTAAACATTTAAAAATCTGATCACAGGTATTAACAAGAATATGGAGTCATAGGAATTCTCATAGACTGCTAGAGGAGTTTAAATTGGTGAAATCACTTTGGAGAGAACTTTGGCAATAGGTAGGGCAATGGACTGAATATCTGTGTCCCCCTTCAGATTCGTTTGTTGAAATCTAATCCCCAGTATGGGGGATTTGGAGCCTTTGGGAGGTGATTAGGGCAGGAGGGTAGAGCCTTCATGATTGGGATTCGTGTCCTTATAAAAGAGGCCAGACACCCAGCTTGCTCTCTTTCTATCATGTGAGGACACATGAGAAGCTGGCAATCTGTAACCTGGAAGACAGCCCTCGCTAGAACCTGATCTTGCTGGCACCCTGACCTTGGACTTCCGGCCTCCAGAATGTGAGGAATAAATGTGTGTTTAAGTCACCCAATCCATGGTAAGTTGTTACAGCAGCCCTAACAAAGACATCTAGTAAAGTTGAAGATGTATAGATCTTACAACCAGAAACTCTACTCTTAGGTACATTTCTCAGAGAAACCTTGCATACATGCATAGAGAGATATAGAAAAACGTTCATGGCAGCCTTGTTCGTAATCGAAAAACATTGGAAATGAGCTATTTTTTTTTTTATTTTTAGAGATGGAGTCTCACTATGTTGTCCAGACTGGACTAGAACTCTGGGGCTAAAGTGATCCTCCTGTCTTGGCCTCCTAAGTAACTGGGACTCCATGTGCACACCACCATGCCTGGTTTGAAAGTAACCTAAATGTTCATCCCTATGAGACTGGCTAAAATAAACTGTGGTGCATATCTGAATTCATATAATACTATACATCATTAGAATGAATGAAATTCGATTACATGTATCAATTGGGTAAAGCTCAAAAACTATGTTGAGTGAAGGAAGCAAGTCATTAGGAGAATCAATGCAATTTGTTAAAGTTTAAAAACACAAAAGTAGTATTACTGTTTTATGAATACATATGTGATAGAAATATAGAAATATGAAAAAGAATGACACATAACGTCAGGACAGTGGTTTCCTGTGGGACGCAGGCAAGGGAATGAGATTGGGGGAATGACATCAACTATATCTGTAATATTTTAATTCTTAATACCAGTGAGAGATATACAGGTGGTTTTTGTACTGTTGTTGATACTTATTGTATGCCTGAAATAATAACAATGTACTTGCATATCATTTCCACATACTTTAAAAATAGAGGAGATAAAGCTTCTTCTCTACATTAGAAAAATTGGTACTTTTCTAAAGAACCTCTGAGAGACCTGATAAAAGAAAGAAATGCAGGCAGCAGTCCAGTGTTTTCAGTATTAATTGGAATTTGGATCTCAGTTTGGGTGCAGAGGAAGCCACTAAAAGGTTGTGGCTGAGGAGTGATCTCATTCTTGGCTTGCACGTCCTTTGAAACGTGCCTGTTTCTCTTAGTCATCCTTATCTGACTGTCTTCAGCCTCCCAGGGTTTCCTTCTAGTAACTTCACACTTCTGGTAAGTTCCTAGTTATGCCACTCACACCTCTGTGCAATTGCTCACGGCTCCCTGTGCTTAGCATTTATTTCTTTCTAGCTGATCCACTCTCCTTTCCAGAGCCAGCTAAGGCAATGCTATCTCTTACCAAGTTTATCTTGTTTCCCTCAGGATGAGTTAGGTTCCCCTCAGAACTCCCAGTGCTCCCTTTAGTATTGATGTGCCAACCTTATTTCATCTTTGTCTTTCTGACCCCTAGCAAAGTGCTGGAGTCAGCATAAGTGGTCAGGAAATGGAAGTGTTAAAGCAGGAAAGTGTAAATGGAGCGTTTGCTCAAGTCCCTTCTAGAACTACTGGCTTCTAATAATGGCTCAGGTGGTCATAAAATAACATCACAGTGGGAATTAGCTCTCACAATCCTTTATAAAGCTTAGGTAAAAACCTTGGAAAAGAAAACTCTGAAAAAGGGGTAGGATTGGGTGAAGGGGTGGGTGTGAGGTTTGGAGGGAGAACAGTGATGGGTCCAGACTTAAGAAGCTTCCTGATAGCCACTTAGCAAGGTGGAGTCTGAGTAGACAAGAACCCAAGTCTCTTCATTCCTGGCCAGGGCTCTTTCTTTTGTTCTACTTTCTGTGGCTTGAGAAAACAGCTGCTCTGTATCATCTTATTAAAATCTCTTCCAGTACTTAAAACAGGAAATGACTCTCCAGTTCTCGGGTAGTGAAACTGGGTCAACTGTAACAGGTGGCTTGGAAGAACCTATGATAAGAGGCACTGGAGAACAGACAAGCCTCAGGGAAGCAATATTAAACTTGAGCGGGGTCTCAGAAAGGTCTTTATAGTTGAATCAAGTTAAAACAAGTTTGGTTCCAAGGGTCTGGTGACTCTCCTAAACACACTCACACATCTGGATATTGAACTGAATTCCAATAGAAATCCATCATTGAGGATCATCTAGGGACAAACTTTTGTGCAAAAATAGAGGAATAAATGATTGAATGATGAATTATCATATAGATGATGTTGATCAGCTGTTTGTCATTAAAATACAGAACAAGACAGAGGCCATAAACAAGATAAGGCTTTCTTGGCATTAGAAGAAATATGGATGGGTGTGCTAATTATCTGTGAATCTCAGGGCCAACCTATGGACTGGAACACAGTAGGTTTGCACCAAGATTTTCTGACTGAATGGATGAGCTCTGAAGAAATCACATGACTGGAAAAAGCTTCACCAGTCACTTCTTGTATTAATACATCTGGTTTGGAAGAGAATTGGTGGCAAAATAAAACACAAGACTTCCTACAAGAGCTTTTGCCATCAGGCTAACCAGAAACACCAAATCCATGTCATTAGCTGGGTTAAAACCAAGGGAAGGCTGGGCAGGGTTCTTAATGGTTGAGAATGAGGAGTTTCTGGGTTATGATGGTGGCTTTCCAGTAGTGCTTGATTTAACCACCCTCCTTCTCATCAAAATAATCCCAAACGCAAAATAAGACATAAAGTTGCAACAGCTGGGAAGGAATGAATTTTCATGAATAATTTGGAGGTCTCTGGGAGGAATTTTCTCTTGCCACAGCATTGTTGGAATGGGATTGAGAAATAACTGATGCTGACCTCAAATGTAGAACCACAGCATTGGACTGGAACATCTACAGACATACCAGAATGCCTTGCCACCCCTTGTCTGGGAACAGCTCTCTAAAGCAGGCTGGTCACTTTCAGCTGTTCCTACTGTCCAACTGTGCCTGTCTTTCTGCATCCATTCGCTATTACTCGCAATCATGCGCCATCCTGGGATGCAAAATTGGCAGTGAGCGAGGCAAAGGGAGAAAAGCTTAAGAAACATAGTATTCCAGGGAAAAATGCTTAATTGGGTTTAGACATCCGAAATCTTACAAATTTTTCTCTTTGCATATTTTCATATACTATTGTAAACACTAATATTATTTAATGTTTACATCTAACTATAGAACAAAATGGGATCGGTATCTGAGTATAATACTGCCAGCTAATGTCCTCATAGCACTCTTAAAAATAATTCCACAGACTATTTCAGTCCCCACCCCACCTTTGCCACCATCATTTCCACTACCAACAAACCCATGTTTATCGAGCACTTATTCCCAAGGCTTCTCTGCAGCAAAGGAGAGATGTGGGCCCCTTTCATGTCTTATGGTTTGTGGTGATGTATTGAAAAGTGAAGAACTGTCATTAAAACAGGGTGACAAAATATCTACTTTAAATGGTGACAGGTAACAAATTAGCACTTTTAACACTGAAACTACATTTTGTTAATTTGTGTTTCTCAGCATGCAAAAAGTATAACAATTAAAGTAATTTTGTCTAATGTAAAATCTTAAATTTTTTTGGTGCAAAATAATATGATTTAAAATTTCAAATCAAACAGTACTATAGCAGTTAAACCAAAATTAAATAAACAGATTATGAGTGAGGCGTAATGATAGTGCTACAACTGTGCTGTTTAAAGATAATTAGCAGATTTATAAAAATATTATCTCAAGATATAGTACAGGTGATATAGACAGGTAATCTGACAAAAATTTAAGAAATATGGTAAATAATTTCTGCTGCCCTGTCGATATCTTTCTTTTGCTATAGGTCATGCCCAGGGCAGAAAGTTCTTCAGATTAGCATTAACTAGCTCTGTGGTTTTCTAACAGTATACCAGTCTCTTTGGCCCTCTGCTTTCCATCAGTGAAATGGAAGGCATTCATCATCTCAGTGCTCTCCAGGGTCATTTCCCTAATTTGGCTGGCTGGGCGAGTGACTCTCTGTATCTTTATCTGCAGATATGACAGATCAGACTGGCTAAACTGCGGTGTTCTACCAGTTCAGAGCCTATGAGCTCATTTCATAGAAAACATATAATTGAATTGAAAATATGCTCATCTCGTGCTGCTGCTGTAACTGCTGCTACTACCACTACTGCTGTTACCACATGAATGCATGCCCAAGTGAGACTATGCTGTTCGGCCCCGGAGGGCAGCCCAACCTCACTGAGGGCAGCGTACCTAGCAATAAGTAGCCCTCTGAGGGCTCATCTTACAGCCTTCAAACCCCACTCATAACCTCATGCCTCACCCTATCAAAACCGCTAGGAAATAGCTTCGCTGGAATTGGATGCAAAAATTGTGGAATTTCCTCTCCTGAGAATTGTTAGGCAGTTCAACGATTTTGCTAAATGTTGCCCAAAAAGACTTTGAAAGAGAAGGAAGGTTGTCTTTTGAGGGTTTGACTGTAAATCAAAACATGTTGGACACCAATGTGTGAGAGCCACCCTCTGAAAAGTAGACTGACTTTAAGACCAGAATGCCATCAACCTATCTAAAAAAGAAAGCACCAGTTAAAAAAGGATTGGCAAGTCAAAGGACATAAATGAACATGAGTCACTGAGGCAGCACTCCCTCAAGCTTGGCTCGGGATAGAGGCATTCCAGATCTAGAAAACCAAGACATCAGTGTGCTACCTGATCCTGGGAAACAACAGCTCCTGTTTACTGAGCACGGATTCTTTGACAGGACAGTGTGAAGCGCCCATCTTACAGTATCCCATTTAATATTCAAAACAGCCCTAGGAGGTAGGTATCACTACTGCAATTTTATAGATAAGTAAATTGAACTGAGGATCAGGAAGGTCACACAACTGAGGGCGCTGGAGCCTGACTCAGACTCAGGCCGTGTGACTCCCAAGGCTCTTCTCTGACTGCTGTGTGCACTGCTGGGCAGTCACAGGGCCACTTGTATTCTCGAAAGGAGATAGACCCAGAGAGCAGGTGCTTTGGACTCACATTCATATATGGAAGCCCTAACTCCCAGTGTGATATCTTTTGCAAATGGGGACTTTGGGAGGTGAATAGGTTTAGATGAGGTTATGACAGTGGAACCTTCATGACAAGATTAGTGTCTTATAAGGAAAGCCATCAGAGACTCCCCACTCCTACCTCTCTCTCTTCCTCTGTCTCTCTTTGCCTCGTGAGGGCACAGTGAGAAGGCAGCTGCCTGCATGCCAGTAAGAGAACCTTCATTGGGGAACCACATCAGCCAGCACCTGGATCTTTGACTCCTCAGCCTCTAGAACTGTGGGATATACATTTCTGTTGTTTAAGCACCCTGTCTATGGAATTTCATGATGTCAGTGTGAGCAGACTACGACAGTAGGAATGAAACTGATCAAGGGCAGGAGTGTCTGGTCTTTAAGGGACTATTTCTCTAGAAGGAAGACTGATGCCAGTGAGCATTTGAATCTTACAGCTGCTGCTCATGAAGCATGACTCAGGAGGCCAGCCAGAGTGGGAGCACAGAGGTTTCAGGTTCCCACAGGAGTTCCATTTCCATTGCCGATAGTTTTAAGGGCATTAGGGTTTATACATCATGGGCTTTGTTAGCCTAGGTCCTTCCCCACATATTGGTACATTCACTCCAGGTATGGAAGTCCCCATGTACGGCCTTCTGAACTGGTCAGCCCGCCTTGCCTGTTAGTGTTCTGACTGCTTTTGAAAAGTGGGAGGGGCCTGCTTGCCCTCCACTCTGTTCTGCAGCTACTCACCTGCCATCCTGCCGTCCACCATGGCCCTGCTGCATTCAGGCTGCATCCTCTCCTGGATCACCTCTGCCTTCCAACGGGGACTTGCCATGGCAGCCTCCAACAGGGCTGGCTCCTGGTGGGCCCATGTGGAGATGGGACTTCCAGATCCTATCTGGGGAGTCACCAAAGCCTGTAAGAGGGACACTGATAGCAAAAAGATGAATCTGGAAGTTGGTCCCGATCAGGACAATAACTGAAACCTTTATCTGCTATCTAGCATCTGCAAGGCAGAGGCCCAGACTTCCACAAAAAATTTGGGCAAGGAATACCTGCCCATTGGGGTACTGGCTGAATTTTGCAAGACATCTGCAGAATTAGCCCTGGGTGAGAACAGTGAAGTGTTGAAAAGCGACCAGTTTGTCACTGTGCAAACTATTTCTGGAACCGGGGCCTTAAGGATCAGAGCTAGTTTTCTATTAAGAGTTTTAAAGTTCAGCTGAGTTGTCTTTCTGCCCAAACCATCCTAGGGAAATCACACACCCATCTTTAGGGATGCTGGCGCATAGCTACAAGGTTATCAATACTATGACCCCAAGACGCGTGATTTTGACTTCATAGGCACTATGGAGGACATTTCAAGAACAGCAGCACAAAGTGTTCTCCTGCATGCCTGGGCCCATAATCCCATGGGAGTGGACCCTTGTTCAGAGCAGTGGAAGGAAATAGCAATGGGGTAAAGAAAAAGAATCTCTTTGCGTTCCTTGACATGGCCTGTCGAGGCTTTGCCAGAGGTGATGGTAACAGGGATGCTGGGTCTGTGTACCACTTCATCAAACAAGGCATTAACATTTATCTCTGCCAGTCATATGCCAAAACATGGGCATATACGGTGAGCATGTGGGAGACTTTACTGTGATCTGCAAAGCTGTGGATGAAGCCAGAAGTGTGGAGTCCCAGTTGAAAATCTTGATCCATCCCATGTATTCTAACCGTCCTCTCAGTGAGGCCTGGATTGTCTCTACATTCTAAACACTCCGGATTTGTAAAAACAGTGGCTGCAAGAAATGAAAATACAGCCAACTCCATCATTAGCATGTGGACTCAGCTGGTTTTCAACCTCAAGAAGGAAGATTCTTCCCACAACTGGCAACACATCACTGACCAAGCTGGCAAGTTTTGTTTCACAGGGCTAAAGCCTGAACAGATGGAGTAGCTGGCCAAGGAGTTCTCCATCTACATGACAAAGGATGGCCACATCTTTGTGGCAGGGGTCACTTCTGGTAATATGGGCTACCTTGCCCGTGCTATTTACCAGGTCACCAAGTCATGTCCTTGGTGTGAGGGAACAGAGACAACCTTTCTGTTTTTAGCCTCTGCTCTTGTGAGCTTACACAGAGGATGAGGGAGGGTGGATGGTGGTAAATGGATCATTTCTTTCAACCACAGTTCATAACACTCAGTGACTGTGATTCTCAGAAAAGAACATGTAGTGACAGAGAGAGAGGCACCCATGACTGGTGTCTGGAACTCTGTGGCTCTAACTCCTCCCTCATCCTTTTATGTCCAACTTTTCTGAAAGAGTTTACATGGGCAAGAAAGTCATAGCACTCAAAAAACCTATCAGTTATATTCTTGCAATATTTTAGAAGATTTAACGGAAGTGTCATATGGTGTCAGGTTCCTCATGAGAAATGGCACTCATTAGAGGCTTTGAGAGAGGACCTGGTTCTGGTGTTAACAGTCAGCTTCTTGTTGGTCCTCCCGTGATAGAGCAACCTTATCAACACACCGTATTGCAGAAACTGTGTTTTATGAAAATTAATGAGCCACTACAGCAAGGAAAATGAAAAATGCTGTTTCCTGTCTTATTTAAGTAAAAGAGAAGGTTCTCTCTTCTCCCTAATCATTGCTGTTCTTTTTCTTTTGCACAAAGATTTTTATCTAACCTAGATATTTATCTCATTCTACTGCTTGTTTGATCATAACTCCATTGTATTGGGATTTATTTGAGAACAAAGAACATCATTTTCTGCTCATTCCATACCCTCACCTTTCTTGGCAAATAATAATGGAGAGTAGGCAACTGTACTTCATCTCCGCATCTTCTTCATCGATTGTATAATTGTCTCCTGTTGGGTTGTTGCCTTTACCCAGTTAGACCTCCTCCCTTCATTGAATGTGGTTGTGCGGTCACTCATCTCACACTGTGAATCAGGCAGTGCAGGACAGTGCCAGGAAAGAGGATATTCTGGGCTTTGTGTGCTGCTGGCTTGACTCACGCTTCACCCTTTGGAAAGACAGCCACCAACTGGTCTAATCACATAGACTTATTGCAGCGTAGTTTCTCTGTTACAACAAAATTACTGTAGGATCTCCCACCCCTCCCAAAGTGGGAGAAGACTGCTGTACTCACTCTTTAGTTACCATTCCAGTGCTCTCTAGACTTCTGTAGCTATGCCTCCAAGGCAGACAACACTCCAGCCAGTGATGACGGGGCTGGCAATGATGATAAAGGTAGTTTTTACTGAGTGTTTTGTACCTGGCAATTCATTTTAAACAAAGCTAAGACTAACAAGCCTGGAGACCACAGGAAAGGTATGCAAAAGATGATGTGCAATCATCTAAATTTTGAAGAGTGGAAAAGATGCTTACCTTAACTGTGTTGAAAAAGAGAGGTAAAAATCCAGAGAGAACAGTCTAGACAAAGGTTTGGAGGTTGGATCTGGCAAAGTATATTCTGGGAACTCAGTTTGGCATGCATGGCTGAGGCAAATGGAGCACCAGCTTTAGTGACAGGAGGAAGCAGACAATTGCTTTTGTTGAGGAGGTGATGGATGAGGTTCTCATGGAGACAGTCAGTAAGGTGCAAGGTGTGGCAGAAGCATCATTTTACCACATTCTTCAGTACTGCCAGATGCTTTCTGAGCACCTACTCTCCTGCTGATGTTGTTGTGGCTTGATTCTCTTGTGGGACCAGGCAATGGATGAGCTGAGTGTAACTGTCCTTCAGTTAAAGCAAGAAAACCCCACTCTGGACACTGGGTTAAAGTGAATCCTGTGCTGTTCAAATTACAGGAAAAGAAGAGATGATGTGGTATGGTGAAAAGGGGAAAGGTGAGAGAAGTAAGATTGATTGTTTGTCAGTATGAGCTAAGCCCCATGACAGACACGTCATCCACAGAGTGTCATTTGATTTTAAGAGCCCCAGTAGGTTTGCACTCGTATTTGCAGATGAGAAGATTCAGAGAATTTCTGCCCAAGGGAGGAAGTGGTGGCAAGTGGATTTGAACCAAAGTTTGTCTCACTCAATTGTCTCCAGCTATTTGACTCTTTAGGAGGTCTTAGTTGACATTCCTCTTTGGTAAACAATGTGTTGTGTGGATGCAAGTGAGTTATTTACACTCTCAAAGCCTCAGTTTCTAGACCTGTAAATCTGTCTCTTTAGAGTTTCACTCTTATTATTCTCCTTGAATTCTTACAGAAATCAAATTTTCCTGACCCATGACAATCCTTGAAATTTATGAAAATAGTATGCTTTCTCTGAATTTTCAGGCTAAAAATTCTTGCTTCTTTCAACTGCTTTTCCTCCTTGCTCTTTGATTCTTTGCAGTCAATATATGGTTGCTCCCAAAGCTAATGCTATCTTAGGTTGTACTAAAAGAAGTATAGTGCCTCATCAAAAAGCTTATCCACCATGATCAAGTCAGCTTCATCCCTGGGTTGCAAGGCTGGTTCAACATATGCAAATCAATAAATGTAATCCATCACATACACAGAATTAATGACAAAAACCACATGATTATCTCAGTAGATGCAGA
>CAUYLG010077741.1:0-63591 GCA_963573385.1 Cacajao melanocephalus
TGCACTGGTTTCTTCCCATTTTTGTGGATTTATCCACCTGTCGTCTTTGTAATTGCCGACTTTCAGATTGGGTCTGAGTGAACGTCCGGCTTGTTGGTGATGAAGTTTTTTCTGTTTCTTAGTTTTCCTTTGGCAGACGCCACTTCCCCACAGAGCGTGGCCTTCCCGGGTTCAGCTGTGCTTACTGTGAAACTCTCAGTCCTCAGCGCTTCCAATTGCTGTTCTCCTTGTGGGGGTGGGACCAGCCGAGCCCGACTCTTAGTGCGCCCAGTCGGGTATACTCCGCACTGAGAAGTGCTGCGCCGCGCTGGGGTGCTGGCAAAACAGCCACGCCGGCCAAAAGAGTCGCTCTGGCGATACGTTTGGCTCCTCTGCCGGGAATCTCCCAGTTTGTGGGCCACAGAAATTCGTCTGAAATTGCGGTGTCCACTGGCTCTCTGTGCTTTCACTGGGAGCTACAATCCTGAGCTGTTGTTAATCGGCCATTTTGGATCTCTCCCGTTAGGGTCTTTTTAAAAAATCCTTTCATTAATGGGTTTTATGCAGCTGAGTGATATGATCAGATTTGTGTTTTAGGAAGATTATTCAGCCTGAAGGGTGGAACTAGGTTGGAGGAAACAAGATTAGAGACAAAAAGACCAATTACAAGATTGTTGAAGTCATCCAGGGGAGAATGGATAGATGAGGAGTTGAGGATAGTGTTGGGTTCTAGAGGTGTTTCCAAAGGCAGAATGGCCAGGGTCACTGGTCTGCACCTGAAGTCCCAGCTACGCAGGAGGCTGAGGTGGGAGGACCATTTGAGCCCAGGAATTTGAGGCCAGCCTGGGCAACACAGTGAGACTCCATCTCTAAAAAAATAAATAAATGATACAATAAATAAATAAAAATAAATAGTCAAAATGAGCAGACTTGCGGATGACTGAGATGCTCAGGGGTGAAGGAGGAGGCACCCAAGGATGACCCCAAACTTGCTGGGTTGGGCTGTTGAATGGAGCCATTCTCAGCAATTTGAAACACATGAGCTATAGGGGCTGGCTTAGGAGGAAGATGGCAAATTCACTTGTAAATATGTTGAGTTTAAAGTGCCTGCAGGTAGTCCTAGAAAAATGTGGTCCAGTGGGCTGTTGAATGTACAAGTTCGAAACTCTGGAGAGAGATAAGGGCTAGAGAGACGGAGTTATATGACAGAGCCCCGAGGAACTCCTTAAGGGATGAGCAGGAAGTTCAGGAGTGTGCAAAGAAGACTGGAAAGAAACACTCAGAGAGGTAGGAGAAAAATGGGAGCGCACGGAGCCCCAGGAGCCAGGAGAAGAATGTTTTCAGTAGAGCAAACGGTCAGTAATTTCCAGTGCTTCCAAGAGGTCAGGAGCTGAAAATGCCCATTTGGATTTAGTCGTAAGGAAAGTCCGTAGTTATCTTGGGAAATTTCAGTGTAGCAAAGGGGTGGGGGCTGAGGTCTGTGTGGGAGGTGAGGAAGTGGATCGAGGCACCTCCTTCATCACAAAGCTTGACTGTGAAGAGGAGAGACACGGGCAAGGAGGAGGAATAGGATGATGCATCAAGTTAGCAACTTGTGATCTCCTCCCTCCCCAGCTTTCCGTGAGAGAAGCTGGTCCATGTGTTTTGTTTTGTTTTGTTTTGTTTTTTGAGGTAGATAGAGTATTTCCCTCGTGCTCAGGCTGCAGTGCAGTGGCTCACACTGGCTCTTCTCTTCCCGGCTGTGGCACATCCCCGTGACAGTTAATCTTGCCACTTTCAGTCTCCCCATTATCATTGTAAGTGCTGGGATTACAGGCATGAGCTACCAGGCCCAGCGTTTGGACCATGTTTAAATGCAGATGGAAAGAGCTAATAGCGGAGAGGAGGAAGCAGTTTGTGATCCTGTTCTTTGAGGACCAAGTAATACTGAGAAGGATATAAGGGGTTGGAGAAATTGGCCAAATCGATTTAGAAGAGAGTAAGTCAGTTATAGTGTTGGGATATGTTCCCTGCCAGTTTTAACTTTTAATTTTGTTGAGTTTTCTAATATTTTTGCTTGGCACTTTTGAGAAGGAGCCTCTAAGAAATTGGAATCAGGTTTAGAAATTTAGTTGAAGATTAAGTTTAAAAAGTAAGGTACAGACAGTGTATTAGCATGCTACCATTTGTGTAACAAGGGAGGAGATATCTGCACTCCCATGTGTAGTATTAGCACTATAGTATTTACAACAGCCAAAATATGGAATCAACCTGAGTGCCCATCAACAGATGAATGGATAAAGAAAACGGGTCATGTATACACAATGGAATGTCATCCAGCCATAAAAAAAAGAATGAAATCCTCTCATTTACAGCAACGTGGGTGGAGCTGGAGGCCATTTATGTTAAGTGAAATAAGCCAGGAACAGAAAGGCAAATGTCACACGTTCTCACTCATATGTGGGAGCTAAGAAAGTAGATCTCACAATGACACACAGTTAGATTGGTGACTGCCAGAGGCCAGGAAAGGGAGAGTTGGGATGGAGGAGAAAAAGGGATATAAATATATGTGTGTATTTATTTATTTATTTAATTGTATTATATCTGTGTTTTTTAAAATTTTATTATTTTTGAGACTGAGTCTCGCTCTGTTGCCCAGGCTAGACTGCAATGGTACGATCTCGACTTACTGCAGCCTCTGCCTCACGGTTGCAAGCAATTCTCCCACCTCAGCCTCCCAAGTAACTGGGATTACAGGCACCTGCCACCACGCCTGGCTAATTTTTTGTATTTTTAGTAAAGATGGGGTTTCACCATGTTGGCCAGGCTAGTCTCAAACTCCTGACCTTGTGTTCCACCTGCGTTGGCCTCCCAAAGTGCTGGGATTACAGGCGTGAGTCACCTTGCTCTGCCAAATGTATTTATTACCACTGAACTATATACTTAAAAACAGTAAAGATGGGCAAGGCACAGTGGCTCACTCCTGTAATCCTAGCACTTTAGGAGGCCAAGGTGAGCAGATCTCTTGAGGTCAGGAGTTTGAGATGAGCCTGTCCAACATGGGAAAACCCCGTCTCTACTAAAAATACAAAAATTAGCAAGGCATAATGGCATACGCCTGCAATCCCAACTACTAGCTACTCCAGACGATGAGACAGGAGAATTGCTTGAACCCAGGAGGCAGAGGGTGTAGTGAGCTGAGATTTCACCATTGCACTCCAGCCTGGGCGACAGAGCAAGACTCCATGTCAAAAAATAAAAAATGGTAAAGATGGTAAATTATACATGCCTATGTGTAGTTATATTATACATCTGTGTATAATAAGGAGCAGAAGTAATATGTATTCATATTTGCTGTACATACATAATCACTATTTCAGAGGACTCACAAGAAGCAAAAAATCTGGTTATCCGTTGGGAGGTGGGAACTGAGTCGAAGGCGAATGAGTATCGAGGTTGCCTGGGCCCTCTCCACTGTTGTGTTGTATATTTGTTGAGAATGTCAGTATATTACTTATTTAAACAATGTGATCCTAGCTGGTTAGTTATCTTTAAAAGCAGTGATTACTGCAGGGCCTGAATTTTCTTATTTATTCATGACTCTAAGTGTCTGTAATCTTCTGTTCTGTGTCTAAGAAGCTAATCTTGCTGTGTGCATGTGAGATGTGGATCTTTGCCTGTACAGTTGGCCCTCTATATCTGAGGGTTTTGCATATGTGGATTCAACCAATTACAGATCAAAAACATTTGAAAAAACATTGCATCCTTACTAAACATGTTTTTTCTTTGTCATTGTCTCCTAAACAATACAGTATGACAACTAT
This sequence comes from Cacajao melanocephalus, assembly GCA_963573385.1. NCBI lineage: Eukaryota > Metazoa > Chordata > Mammalia > Primates > Pitheciidae > Cacajao > Cacajao melanocephalus. Next base: position 3,783 of record CAUYLG010077741.1, read on the forward strand.
TTACATCACATTTGGTTTGTATTAGGTATTATAAATAATTTGGAGGTGATTTATAGTATATTGGAAGGATATGTGTAGGTTACATGCAAATACTATGCCCTTTTATATCAGGGATTTGAGTATACACAGATTTTGGTGTCTGCAGGAGGCCCTGGAACCAATCCCCCTGCTGTGCTGTGCTGCTGCACTCCACTCTGCCCCACTGGAGACCAGCAGCCTTGGGGAAGTGGACCGTCCTGGATCTTGGTCCAGGACCTGGAGCATCCTGGCCCTGTTCTCTGTGGCTTGATCGAGTAGGGTCTAATCCTGGCTTACATAGAAGAGGAAATGGGGGAGTCATTATTGTGTCTTAGGCAAAAGGCTCACACTGGCTCTCCCCTTCCTGTGGCTGTGGCAAATCCCAGTGACAGCTAATCTTGCTACTTTCAGTCTCCCCCATTACCATGCTAATGAAGAAAATTCTTTACCCTTTCTCTGTAAGTTCTATTGTGATTTTAGCGCAAAGGTCTGAATGACTGCATGGATTAAACATATTTTACTTTTTTTTTTTTTTTTTTTTTTTTGAGACAGAGCCCTTTCTCTGTTGCCCAGGCTGGAGTACAATGGTGTGATCTTGGCTCACTGCAGCCTCCGCCTCCTGAGTTCAAGCAATTCTCCTGTCTCAGCCTCCCAAGTAGCTGGGATTACAGGCGTGAGCCACCCGCCTGGCCACATCTGTTACTTTTAATCTCTAGTTTTATATTACATTTGATTGCACACTCCTGCTGAAAAGCACCACTTTTTGAAGTGACAAAAAGTCACTTGAAAACTTTGAACTCCCACAAAAATAATCACGTTCACTAATGAATATTTCTCCTTATTGATTTTTTAGAGTATCAGGTAAAGAGAATCTCCAGTTTAGTTAGGACTGTGCCCAGTCTGAGTTCCCATTTTGCTCAAATCCTCAAATGACTGTACATGTCATTCTTCTGAAAACTGAGAAAGCTGGTTAATCACTGTTCACTTGTCTAGGTTCTCACAGGTTCAGAGCTGAAGCCAGGAGCCAGGAGAGGATCGCATTATGAGCTTTACTCCTCAGTAACTCGTAAGGCTCACAGACTGGTTAGTTTTCCTCCCCTGTCTGTAGGCAAGAGTGGGGACTTGCAGATAGGAAGAAAAGGTTCCCCTAGTGTCAGTCCTGCTGGTATTTCTTTTTTTTTTTGAGACAGGTCTCGCTCTGTCAACCAGGCTGGAGTGCCATGGTACAATCTCAGCTCACTGCACCTCTGCCTCATGATTTCAAGCGATTCTCCTGCCTTAGCCTCTCGTGTAGCTGGGATTACAGGCGTGTGCATGACCACACCCAGCTAATTTACATATTTTTAATATAGACGGGGTTTTGCCATTTGGCCATGCTGGTGTCGAACTCCTGATCTCAGGTGGTCCACCTGCCTCAGCCTCCCAAACTGCTGGGATTACAGGCATGAGCCGCTGCACCCGGCCTGCTGGCTTTTCTATTTGTTTGACCAACGGAATGCCAGGCCAATTCAGTCTCCAAGTAAGCAACCAGATCTAGTTTGACTTTGCCTCAAATTAAATGGAGAATCTGGTTTCATGGACCAGTTCTTCTGTTTTTGGTAGTGTGGTTCGTCATGGAGACTGCAGTTCTTACCATGATGAATTTTAAAAAAGAAATTTTTATTTTTGTGTTTTTCTGCTGTTTAAAGCATGATGAATTTTTAGCAACCTCTCATCTGTGCAGATTCTCCCAAGAGATAGTGAATGCTTTAGGAACACTTTATACAGCTCAGCCTAAGGGAGAACATACCAGAAGCATGGCTGGATGAGAAAGGAGTGGCCTGCCTGGGAAAGTACTCCGTTCCCATCTTCAGAGGGGACTGGTGGCGGCTGGGTGGCCTTTGGTGAGGATGCTGCCTGCTTGCATTGGCTGACCCATAAGGTCATCAAACTCTTGTGGCTTATGAGTCCTCACAGAACAGGACACTGTGTGTCTCTTCATGAGTAAGTGGCCAGATGAGGAAAAGTACCCTATGCTCTTTAAAATCAAAAACAGGGTGTACTTTTTAAAAAAACTCAGTATGCTTTATTAGAATTACCACGTGCCATATCTTAACTAAATATTCTAGAGCGTTTTATTCTTTCCAGACATGTTTTCTCATACTTTCCTAGTTCCTTTGTGACATCATATGCTTATTTTGCCCTTTAAAGTTACCAATAACGTGAAAAAAAGTTGTTTTGTTTTGTTGGCTGGCTAGATGGTAGAAAACTTGGCCTTCCTCTCTTTTTTTTTTGGCATATGTGTAGAAGTTACTGAGTTAAAACTGAAAAGTCAGCTTTAATTTATGGCAGTATCATAACTGTAATTAAAAAATTAAACTTTTTATTTGGAAATTGAAAATCTACCCCAAAGTAAAATAAAGAACCCCCATATACTCATCACCAGATTCAGTATTTTTCACCATTTTGCCACTCTTGTTTCCTCCGTCCCCTTCACTTTGTTTTTTCTTTTTAAATTCCAAATTAGAGATCTCTCCAAAACTCAGTGACGTGTCCTACCAGGTTGAATCACAGCGGTGGCTCTGATGTGATTCCGAATGTGGCAGTGCTGAAAGGAGGGAGTAGGCAGGCTGGCAGGGGCTGATCTCTGACATAAGTTTCCTCCGGCGGAAAGAGGCTGGCGTTGGGGTGAACGGAGGCTCAGGCACTTTGACTCCTCTCCTACTTGGCCTGCAGTACCTTCCTGACCCTTCTGGCCTCCAAGGATGCCTTTGGCCAGTGGCCCCACCAGCCGCTCAGCCAGGCTCCTGCTCTGCCCTGTCATTGCTCAAGTCTTAGTCGATCAAAAGCCAGTTCTTCCTTTCTGCAGTTCCTTTCTATTACCGTAAGAAGCAAATCAGCTTCCTCTGGAGGAGATAAATGGGCAGACCTGATTTGCCCAGAACATATGTCTCTCATCATTGTCCTATTAGAATTCAAGTTAAAAGGAGAACTGCACTCAACAGAAGGCCTCCCTCACCACCAAAGATACCACACCAGGTAGGGAGGCAGGGATGGGAACAGGCAGTTTAAAACTTCTGCTTCTGTGCAGGCTTGGGCAGTGCTCCCCAGAAAGACAGAAAACGCCTTCAGAGGTTTGGGTCTGCATTCACCTTGCCATGTCATCCCTGAGGACTTGAAGTTGAAATTCTGCATTTTATCATGGAAATTTGTAGCGGTGGAGAAGAGTAGAAAGAGTAGAATAAGAAGCTCCGATGTAGACCTCACCAGTTTTTAATAATTATCAACATTTTGCCATTAAACTTTCTGATTATGTAGCCTAGTAGTAAAAAGAGTTCTATAGCCCGAATTTGGGTATGTTCTTTTTTAAATTACGTGCATATAACACGGTATTGTTGTATTAAATATACACACAAAAAATAGAAAAGTAAGTGGAAACAGAACTCCTAATGTTTTCCCCATACCCTGTGTTCATCCTGTAAACCCCCTGGGGGTGCACATTCCTCCTTGGAGCCAGATCTTTTAGAAACATTATGTAATTCAGCAAGCATGTGTCAGAGCCCACTGTGTGGCTGACCCTGCGAATGTTGGAGGGAAGATGCTGGGGTGAGATCAGAGGTCTCCCTGTTTACAGCCTGCTCCATCAGGGTCAGGGAATGAACGCCATCCGCCTTCTCCAGGTGAGAAGCCCTGCTCAAGATATAGACCTTCTTCTCCCCCTTTCCTTGAGCAGCAGCCTGCAGCATGGCCCCTAGACCCTGCACTCTGGGCATGTTTTATGCATTGTTCTTATTTCTTCTTCTTTTTTTTAAGAGATGGGGTCTCACTATGTTGCCCAGGCTGGTCTTGTACTCCTGAGCTCAAGCGATCCTGTCACCTCAGCCTCCCAAAGCGCTGGGATTACAAGCATGAGCCACTGGGCCCGGCCCCCAGTGGAATTTTTTAAAAAGAGTTGTGGTCTCATTATGTTGCTCAGGCTGGACACCAACAGAAATTTATTGAGTACTGGCGGCCAGTCTTTGACGCACTTGCCAAGAACTAGAGAAGTAAACTAAAGAGGAACCAAGCAGCATCATGGGCAAGGTCCCGTAGAGCTAAATGATGTGTTTAAGGATGCCCTTAGGGCCAAGCGTTAACCACCCTATCTATTGTCTCTCCTACCGGCTACATTTCTAACCAGTCTCCTCTTGGCTCTGTTGGAAACAGATACAAACCCAAGTATAAAGAGAAATGAAGAAGGGTTGAGGTAGCATTTTAATTGTATCAGAGGAAGCATTGTTTATAGTCAATGAATAGCTTTGTGACTTTTAGCTAACCACTTACATAATACTAAGTTAGATACCTACTCCATATGAGACTACTGGAGCCAACGTCAATTTGTAGCTGTGCGGTTTATATTACATCATAGTCAGATACCTTAGCAGGACTATTATTCTGTAATTGAATCTTAGATCTTCAGTAGACTTGCAAGAACATAATAAAATTTTTCTGGAAAATTTTTCATTTTTCCTTTTGTTAATTTAATTTTTTTTTGGTGCCTTAACTGGGAAACCCATTTTTCTTTTTTTAAACAACAAGGTCTTCTTCTGTCCCCCAGGCTGGAATGCAGTGGCATGATCATAGCTCACTGCAGCCTCTACTTCCTGTGCTCAAGGGATCTTCCCGCCTCAGCCTCCCAAGTAGCAGGGACTACAGGTGCATGCCACTGTGCTTAGCTAGTTTTTAAAGTCTTAGCAGAGACAAGGTCTGGCTATGCTGCCCAGGCTGGTCTCAGACTCCTCAGCTCATTCCTCCCCCTGTGACCTCCCAAAGTGCTGGAATTACAGGCATGAGCCACGATGCCCAGTCTGGAAAATTTATTTATAATTTTTTTTTTTACTTTCTTCTGCATATATCAGTAAAAATCTCTAAAATCTCATAAAGAATTGATTTGATGTAGGCTATTTAGTGAAAGAGGCAAAGCAATGAGGTGAAGAGAATACTGGAATACTGGATGAGGCTCGGAATCCTGAGTTTAAGTTTAGGCTGCTACAAACTAGCTCTGTGACCTTGGGAAGAATCACTTCAGCTCTCCGGATCTTGGTTTCCCGTCTGTAGAAGGAAAGAACATAATTCCACTCCCTCTTGCTTTTACTTTGTATAGCTTTCTCTGCTAAGCCAGCAACTCCGGTTCCCTCCCTTTGCCTATCGCCACCTTATTTTCACCTGCTGCAGGCTGGAAAATGAGATGCCTGAATTTGTTAGACCTGGGTGGGGTGTAATGGAGGACTGGAAAGTTTCCCTTCTAACTGCTGTCCTCAACGGTTCTTATCCATTTTTGTTATTTAGAGGCTTTCTTTGCCTTCTAGTTCACTGCTGAGATGATTGAAGTTGCCACATAAATGACCCTGGCTCAAGCTAGCACATTGTCCTCATAGCATACAATAATGGTGACATCACATTCCAGTGGAGTCCTGTATAATATTGAAGCTTCAGGCCAGTACACATTCCCAGTGTTGACAGCGGTATTCCAGGAAAATAATTGTTGCTCTTGCAGGAGTTTCATCACTGTTCTTGATCACTGGTCATCCTGAGGTCTGTCACTGAAGCTACTGAGAGTTGTCTTGTGTAGAATTGTTTGAGAATATCAATTAGGCACGCCTTTGTAAAGATGCTGAGGTTGTAGGATTCTGGATCAACACTTTTTCAAAGTATTAACCATTTATATGCATAATCCTGGTTTTCTGCATGTTTTTAAGTATATTTTTTAAAACTTGGTAGAACTTCTTTTTTTTTTTTTGAGATGGAGTCTTGCTTTGTCACCCAAGCTGGAGTGCAATGTTGTGATCTTGGTTTACTGCAACCTCTGCCTCCTGGGTTCAAGTGATTCTCCTGCCTCAGCCTCTCCAGTAGCTGGGACTATAGGCGCATGCCACCATGCCCAGCTAATTTTTGTATTTTTAGTAGAGACAGGATTTTACCATATTGGCCAGGCTGGTCTCGAACTCCTGACCCCAAGTGATCCACCCACCTCGGCCTCCCAAAGTCCTGGGATTATAGGCCTGAGCCACTGCACCTGGCCCTGTAGAACTTCTTACGTGGAAGAATGTATTTGGTCATACCATTAGCATTTAGAAACCCATATTTCACTTCAAGGTATTTGGAAATTACATTTCTCCTGTTTTTAATAACTGTGTAGAAATACAACTGTAAGCTAGAATTTTTCTATTTAGATGCAGAAGAAGAAAGTATGTCTTGACCATTCACACATAAAGAATATACTGTACCATATACACTTTTCATAATGTTACTCTTCCTGAGTTGATAATAAACAACTCTCCAATTCTTGGACTTCAGCTTATTTCCTAACTAAACATGGGCTTATGTAGGACTCTGCTTATGGTTTACCAGTCAAGTAAGTAAGATGTGGGGTTTCTAATTAACCACAAATGCAGTGATATGCCAACAGTATGGTACATCTACCCAGAGAGTTAATGCCAATGTAGGTCACGTTTATAGATCAATAATGTCTAAATTAGAGGAAGTAATTTTCCCCCTAGGTGAGAAAATCCAGTTGCAACTTTTCAGCCATTCATCACCGGCTGCAGCTTTCAGATGCTATGTGATATGTACATGTGCACCTACACGTAATTGAGATCTCATCTAACTGAGCTCTAGGTCCCTTGTGGGAGAACTCCGGGAGTATGGTACTGTCTGCCATTAGCTCTAACTTCTACCTGGAAATCCACAACTCTGCTTCTTTTGGAAGATTCACGTGTCCTGTTTGATTTCAGAAAGAGTTTTGCCGTCAGCACTAGCCATGTCACTCCCTCTCCGGTCTATCTATCTAGCACTGGATCCCAGACATTAATGTGGAAAAGCATTTAGATATGGAGGCACAGAATCCCTCTCTTCCTCAATTTGATGTCTAGGTCCCATGTTCTGAAACAGGATAGTGCTTTTCAGAGCCTGGTGTGATCTCAGCTCACTGTCATCTCTACCTCCCAGGTTCCAGCAATTCTCCTGCGTCAGCCTCGTGAGTAGCTGGGATTACAGGCACGTGCAACCACGCGTGGCTAATTTTTTTCTTTTGTATTTTTGTATTTTTAGTAGAGATGGAGTTTTGCCATGTTGGCCAGGGTGGTCTTGATCTCCTGGCCTCAAGTGATCCGCCCACCTTGGCCTCCCAAAATGCTGGGATTACAGGTGTGAGCCACTGTTCCTAGCCCCATTTTTCTTGAAGAACAAGGGAGGTGTAAGAAGAATCTGCAAACGGGAGCTGGGCACGGTGGCTCATGCCTGTAATCTCAGCATTTTGGGAGGCCAAGGTAGGTGGATCATTTGAGCTCAGAAGTTTGAGACCAGCCTGGGCAACATGGCGAAATCCTGTCTTTACAAAAAAAATACAAAACTTTGTCAGGTGTGATGGCTCACACTTGTAGTCCCAGGTACTTGGGAGCCTGAAGCAGGAGGATCACTTGAGCCTGGGACGAAGAGGTTGCAGTGAGCTGAGATCCTGACAGTGCACTGCAGCCTGAGCAACAGAGGGGAGACCCTGTCAGAAAGAGAGAGAGAGAGAGAGAGAGAGGAGGGAGGGAGAGAGGGAGAGAAGGTGGGGAGAGGGGCAGGGGAGGGAAGGAGGGACCAAAAATGGGAACCTGCATGTTTAAAATACTGGCTGGGCATGGTTGCTTATGCGTGTAATCCCAGTACTTTGCCCGAGGCAGGTGGATCACTTGAGGTCAGAAGTTCAAGACCAGTGTGGCCAACATGGCAAAACCCTGTCTCTAATAAAAATATAAAAATTAGCTGGGCATGGTGGCACGTGCCTGTAATTCCAGCCACTCAGGAGGCTGAGGCAGGAGTATTGATTGAACCCAGGAGGCGGAGGTTGCAGTGAGCCAAGATCGCGCCACTGCACTCCATCCTGGGTGACAGAGAGAGATTCCATCTCAAAAAATAAATGAAATAAAGAAAATACTGTATGTACTCTGCAGATAGAACTATGTAAGAACTTACATGGTTAAAACTTGAAAAGGAGTAGAAAAAGTGAAGTTTGGAGTGGCATGTTAGTATTTCTTTGTCACCCAGGCTAGAATGTAGTGGCACGATCTCGGCTCACTGCAGCCTCTGCCTCCTGGGTTCAAGTGATTCTAGTGCCACCATGCCTGGCTAATTTTTGTATTTTTAGTAGAGGTGGGGTTTTGCCATGTTGACCAGGCTGGTCTCAAACTCCTCCTGACCTCAAACTATCCTCCTGCCTCAGCCTTCCAAAGCATTGGGATTATAGGCATGAGCCACTGTGCCTGGCCCAGACTTCATTCTTAAACCGCCTTTAGTTTCCGGCTTCCCTGACTGAATAGCTACTCTAATTCATTTGATGAGCAGGGCAGGTCTTTGAGAAGTAATGGAGAAGGCTAAAGCCAAATATAGTTTGGAGACAGATCAGATACTACAGGGGCAGAGAGTTGAGATTGGGCCACAGTGAGGGAGAGAAGAAAATATGAAATGTAAGCAGAGATCACCTCCCCAACAACTGAATACCAGCAGTAATACAGGATTTGGGCCAGCAGCGGTTAATGCAAAAGAGCCAGCTGTTAAATCGAAAATGAAAGCTTTTGTTTTGTTGTGTTTTGTTTTGTTTGTTTTAGAGACAAGATCTTGCTCTGTTGCCCAGGCTGGAGTGCAGTGTTGTGATCATCATGCACTGCAGCCTTGAACACCTGGGTTCAAGTAATCTTCCTGCCTCAGCCTCCCCAGTAGCTAGGACTACAGGTGGGCACCACCACACCCCACTAATTTTTTTTGTTTTTGTTTATTTTTAGAAATGGGGGCTTACAAATGTTGCCCAGGCAGTCTTGAACTCCTGGCCTCAAGTGAACCTCCCACCTCATGCTCCCAAAGTACTGAGACTGCAGGCATGCACCACCGTGCCTAGCTAATTTGTTTGTTTGTTTGTAGAGCTAATTTTTGTATTTTTTTTGTAGAGACAGGGTCTCACTATGTTTCCCAGGCTGGTCTCAAACTCCTGGCCTCAAGCAATTCTCCCACCTCCACCTCCCAAAGTGCTGGGACTATAGACAGGAGCCGTTCCACCCAGCCAGAAAATATAAGGTTAACAGGAAATCTAAAAGACATTTCAGGAACTCTCTGCTTTTTAGAACCCTTTCTAAAGATCCTTCTCCCCACCCTGTAGACGGGCCTCCAGAACCCCAGTTTGGCCATAGTTGTGCAGTGGCTTAGGCCTGTAACCCCAGCATTTTGGGAGGCCAACGTGGATGGATCAGTTGAGGCCAGGAGTTTGAGACCAGCCTGGCCAACATGGTGAGAGCTTGTCTCTCCAAAAAAAAGAAAAAAAAATTTATCCAGGCATGTTGGCATGTGCCTGTAGTCTCAGCTACTCAGGAGGTTGAACCTGGGAAGTGGAGGTTGCAGTCAGCCATGACTGTGCCACTGCACTCCAGCCTGGGTGACAGAGTGAAACCCTGTCTCAAAAAAAAGAGATCCTGTGTCCTTCTCATTGCAGCTTGCCAAGAAGCACCTGATGTCAGTTTGTCCCATTATTTTGTAGGTATTTCAATGCATTAGTCTCTAGAATAGAGTGTTCCATTGTGTAAGATCAAATCCAGCTTACCCATATCATACTGGCTATTTTTCTTCCACCTCAGAAGTTGTTCTTTGCTAAGATAACTTTATTTTGTGAGTTTATAGATTTGGATTATAAAAATAGATTGGAACTGTTAGACCAAATTAGCCCAGACTTTTTATGAGTCCACTTGGGAGAAATGGGAGTAATTCTGAAATCCAAAATGAGAAAATCCATGTTTAACAAAGAAAATGTAGTTTTTAGCTGAAGGAAGTCCCCTATAAAAACATACATACATGTGTCATAGGATTCCTTTCACAGTAAGCTACGTATTTTACATGTGATTCAGTTGACATAAAAGAAACTCTGTTTTAAATGATTAGTGAGGTGACAGATATGTTAATTAACTTAATTTAATCATTTTGCTATGGACACATATATCAAAACATCATGTTGTACAGTGTAAATATATACAATTTTTATTTGTCAGTTATATCTTAATGCTGGGGGGCATGGGAGAAGAAAATCTGTTTGCTGTATTTCACAAGCACATCTATTGCATAATGTATACACATTGCCCTATTATGTGAGATTTATGGGCCCAGCCTAGGATTTGGCTTTTGACAGTCAAAAAGATTGCCCTTTGTGATGCCAGTCTCAAAAATGTTAAGGACGTACCCCAAGCATCTTCTTAAAAAGGATTTTGGATTTATTGACCATGAATTTGTCTTGAATCTGTTTCTACTTTCATTTGTACCATTTAGGGGCTGATGATTTGTGTGTTTTCCACTTGTATTTAAATAGCATTCCTTTTTTTCTCTTTAACTCAGGGGTTATACACTCTGAATATCTCAAATGATGAGTCAGTGAAATGGTTTGCGTGTTAGGATTAAAAATAAGAGAGTGGGTGTCCCATCTGCAGGGAGCAGCCATGCTCTACTTCAGCCTGAGATGAGTGTGGTTCAGTGTGGCCAAAATATTTTGACTAATGGCTGGACGCAGTTGCTCATGCCTGTAATCCCAGCACTTTGGGAGGCCAAGGTGAGCGGATCACTTGAAGTCAGGAGTTCGAGACCAGCCTGGCCAACATGGTGAAACCCTGTCTCTACTAAAAGTACAAAAATGAGCTGGGCATGCTGGCGCACATCTGTAGTCCCAGCTACTTGGGAGGCTGAGGCAAGAGAATCGCTTGAACCCAGGAGGCGGAGGTTGCAGTGAGCCGAGATCGCGCCACTGCACTCCAGCCTGGGCAACAGAGCAAGACTCTGACTCAAAAAAAAAAAAAAAAAAAAAAAGATTCTGATTTTTCCCTAGAATCCTCAAGTCTAAATTTTCAAACATTGTGAATTCACTCAAAAATTTGAAAAGATGCAGTGCAGAGTAAATAGCTGCCTCATGGCTTGCCAGTTTCTTTCTTTCTTAAATATACCTGTTTTACATTTCAAATGTCCTTTCTAGTTTCTGGGATTTGGTAGATGAATTCAGTCTTCTGATTCCCCTTCCCCAATTGCATGACAGCTTTTATTATGTCATTCTTTTAGCTTTCCTCTTAACACGTTACAGACAATTTTTCATTATTTTATGGTTATTATATAAAAACAGTTCCATATACTACTTTATTTACATTGACCCAAGACCCTCTAATGCATAATAAGTATAACTATAAAATCAGTCCTTTCACCTGCCATTGTTATCAGTTGTTCTTGAGCGTGAGTGATGATTTCATGGTTGGAGTCCAACTCTTCTTCCCTTCTCTCTGCAGCCGTCATTTCACCAAGCTGATAATGTTCGGGGAACCCGCCACCACGGGCTGGTGGAGAGGCCGTGCAGGAACCGCTTCCACCCCCTCCACCGAAGGTCTGGGGACAAGCCAGGGCGACAAATATCCTTTTTTACTCTTCAAGGGGAGTGTGTGTTCTGAAATGTTTGAAAAGTTGTCAGGATTTATCTTCCCTGTAATTCTCCTTTGGCCTCGAAATCTTTATTTATCTGATGAAGGGAGGCAATACAAATAAATGAGTTGGAAACTAGAAACATCTCTGCAGTCAAAATTTTGAAACATTGTAGGTGTTTATGAAAGCATCAGTAAAGTTCAGGTTCATGAAATAACAACAAAAACCACGTGTAATTCAGCCAAGTTAGAGTTAAACCTGACTTTGAATCAGGTTACAGAGACTTAGTCTATCTAGCAAAAATGGAAGTACAGGTGTGTGATTTATTTGTATTTCTTTTGATCTGCTGACCTGCTTTTGGAACTTATGAAATTTTATATAATTTTCTATTTGTGATGCTTCAAACTCAGTAAATGATAAATAAACCTAGAATATAGGAAAATCTCATGCAGCGATGTACAGTCACACCACACTCTATGCAGTTAAGTAGAAATCAGGGAAAGGAAATGGTGAATTCACCTAACAGTATTTTATTTCATCAGTGCTTCTTACAGGCGGCAGTGGCGGGCGCTGCTGTGTGGGGAACAGACTGAGCTGAGTTTTTCGGGAGAGGACACACAAGTGTGTCAGGAGGGCCCGTACTCTCACTTCGTCCTTCTCAGAACTCGGGTGCAGGGGTGGAGGAAGGCGAAGAAAGGCGGGGTGGGCCCCACTGTGGAGAGCTGAATTCCTGGCAGTGATGGTAGAGTTGGCTTCACAAGCCCAGAAACCAGGAAGTGGGGGCAGGGCACTCATGTTTACTGAGCACCTACCCATGCCAGGCTCTGTGCCGGGCAATTTATGTGCCATTTAGACCTCATAAACTCACTGGGTCATGTATTTTTCTAACCCTCATTTTCTGATGAGGAAACTGAGCATGTGGTGAAGTAACCTGCCCAGGATCCAGACCAGGCCCAGCCGATGGCCCAGCCTCTGCTCCACTCTCCCCACGCCACCTGTGCCCACTAGCAGAGATGAGGACCTTGTACAAGGGAGCCAGGAATCGTGAGGCACCCTAGGGAAACCCCAACTTCTCTTGCTTTCAGGCTTCCTCCAGGTTTTTTGTTTTGTTTGGGTTTGGGTTTTGTTTTTGTTTTTGAGACGGAGTCTTACTATGTCACTCAGGCTAGAGTGCAATGGTGCGATCTCAGCTCACTGCAATCTCCACCTCCTGGGTTCAAGCGATTCTCCTCCCTCAGCCTCCCCAGTAGCTGGGACTATAGGCGTGTGCCACCATGCTCAGCTAATTTTTTTGTTTGTATTTTTAGTAGAGATGGGGTTTCACTGTGTTAGCCAGGATGGTCTCGATCTCCTGACCTCGTGATCTGCCCACCTCAGCCTCCCAAAGTGCTGGGATTACAGGCATGAGCCAGGTGCCCAGCCACAGTTTCTAATCTATTTGGAGGCAAGGATAGTGTCCTCAGGGAATGGATGTCTCTCCCCTTCCTGCCACCCCCAGGGACACACCACATTTGGTCCACAGACGGACCGACTTCTGATTTTGTATATTATGTGGTTGTTATCAAGGAAAGTAAAGATGGTAGTTAATCTTGAGAATTATGTTCTGGAATGTGTGATAACTTTGACACTGAATGAAAAAGGCAAAAGGAAATGGAGGCAATTCATCAGCAAATTTGCACATGTCAGGATGGAGTAGTACGTCAAACCATGGTCCAAACTGCCTAGAATGTTCTGACAGAAGACTCTGAATGCTTCTTTGCTTGATTTAACAATGTATGTTTTTTTCAGTTCTCAGTTCCCTCTTTCTCCTGACAGTGCTCTCATTTCTGTAGAGTATATTAAACATTATACCATATATATGTATGTGTGTGGATGTACATGCGGCTATCTCAGATACTTTTGAAGCAAGTACGGTCTAAATATATAAGCACACACATAGCTTTATTAACCAAAGGAATAGAAGAGGAGGGAATTGAGAAAAGAGAAAAGAAGAGAATGTTTATTCACTTATAATAACTATTTGTTAAGTATGTGCTAGTGGTCAGACATCATTTTAGACATTTAGTTCACTGTCACAGTAAACATAGCATGGTCCCTGCCCTCAGGTTGCCGAGAGTTCAGTTGGGAGAGGCTGCTCAGCAAACAAGCAGCCCTGGCAGCTCTTGTGTCTGCAAGGAGGCAGCTCGGGGGCTGTGGGACTGTGTCATAGGTGCAGCTTGAACCAGTCTGGGGAAACAAAGAAGCCATCCTGGGGGGAAATCTGAGGCTTGAGGGATAAGAAGCAAGAGGAGAAAGTGTTCATTCATCAGATATTTACAGAGCCCCTTCTCTGTGCCGGGCCCTGTTGTAAGCACTAGGATCCAGTGATGAGTAGGGAGACACAGTTCCTGCTTTCTTGAGTTTACAGTCCTGTGGGAGATGATGGCAAACAGGCAAAAAGTAATAAAGGAAAATGGCTTTAGATGGTGATGAGTGAGATTTCAGAGAGTAAAGTGGTTGGGAGGGTATGTTTCAGGCGGAGGGAAGAGAATGTGGTGCAAAGTCCCAGAAAGGGAGGCGACTTCCTTTGTTCAGGGGACCCTGTCTCTTATGACAGGGTATAATGTGGCACTGTAGGGATCAACTGGAGAGTATTAGCAAAGCTAGTCAACTCCTAAAGGAAAGAGAAGCAAAAACCAAGTTAATAGGCAGAGAATTAAAGTCGTTAGACTGTATGAGTCAGAGTCACTGATCATGGGCCATGTCCTTGTGGTCTCCTGAGCCCCTAAACTGGGGTCCTGGGACTGGACATCTGTGATGCAAAGAAAGTTCTTTCGCCCAGTGTCTTGAGGAATCAAGGGTCCATGAAAAGGGAGAACTTGGAGGAGTATGGCATCTGCAGGGAGGTGGCTCAGGGGCTGTGATTCCATCTTTGCTTTCATGGCCTCCATTCTGTTCGTTGTGAAATAATTTGCTTGAAATTGTGGCCTTGCACATTTATCTATTTTTTTAATGAAGTTTTATCATTTGGAAGTATAAAAAACGGGTTCGAATCTTTGTTAGAACAAAAAGAAAAAAATGTAATCAGAGTTCTCTTTTTACAGCTGTTTCTTGGCTTGGGTGTTATTTAAGGAGGGCACACTGGCTTAGACAAGGGCTCTGAGGGTTCACTCCTACAACTGGGTGATCTCAAAAGAAAATGAACATTGTTTAACAAATATTCTGGCTTCCTCTCAGAGTGGGCAGCCACAGCGTGCCGAGCTCTGGACAGGAGATTCCTTCTGGAGTGGGCTTTGCCCTTGGCACAGGCAGCCACACAAGACCAAGACACAGCTGCAGCTGGGCCCTGCCCTAGACCCATGCAGGCAGAGGAGAGGCACTGTCAGGGCTTGCTCCTGGCTGGGGGCCTGGGCTCAAGCACTTGGAATAGACGCTTTTCTGCCCTTCTGCAGCGGCGCAGTCTGTAGCGGCCCTCTCACTCCCACTCCTCAAGGGTGGCAGACATGCCGGGTCCTGAACACCATCGCTGAACTTCTGAACTAGTCACATACATTTATAGCAAATAAAATATTTTCTCAGACTTGTGGGTAACACACTGAGAAGGAAGGAGACATGCTGAAGAAGCGTAGAAAATGCCTTCCTTTAAAGGAAGTCGAGGGCTCACTAGCATGAAGGCTCATGAAGAGAAGCCTAAGAACTACAGAGTTAGGAATGATTCTCCTCTCTGGGCTGGGCCTTGCTTTGGTTCTTTTCATCATAATGAGATGAAAATGTTAGGACATTGGTTTATAGGACACTTTCTTTGAAATACATGGCCTATTACATTTGAGAAACACCATACTCTGTATCTCCTCTTGGAGCCTGACCATGTATATTAGGGCTCTGAAAAGTCCTGCAGTTAAGAAACAAATTCTGTTTACCCCAGGGTTTCCAAAACTTATGTGATCACAAAATCCAACTTTTACCTAACACTCGTCTCCTCTTGAAGGACAAGGAAACATTGGTCTTTAGAAGGTTAGGGGGGAAATATTCTGACTTCACAATAACATGCAACCTATTTGCCTCTCCTGTGCTGAGGGAAGTAGGATGTTTTTATAAACGCAAGGACTCAAAAATATGCCACTCATATGTGACCCTTACAGTTTGACTTTAAGATGTATTCTAGTGGTATATAGTTGGAGGTAAAGGGACAAAAGAAGTAGAATGACGGTAAACACATGGCTGAGAAATCAGGACGGAGCCAAATTGTGGCCAGTTTTCTGTATTAAATCTGACCCTGAAACTTGTCTTGGTGGGTGGGTTCTATTAAGCAGACTCCCAAGTCCACCTACCCCACCAGCTGCATGGAAGGTCACAGGCCCGCCCCACAAACTGTGTCCCTGGCAGAACATAGAGTTTTAGAGCAGGAGAGAAAATGACTGGCTTCCAGGCTGCCCCTACAAGGCAGTTCCTGAGCCCTGCCCAGGTGCACTGACCACATAGAGATAGGAAGCCAAGAGAAGGGAACCCTGCGCCTGCTAACCCAGCCGCAGGTCCAGCCGCACAAAGAAAGGGGCAGGGCGGGTCTTATTTTCAGCTTCTGTAGCTCGGTATCCCCACCCACTGGTAAACGGGCCAGCTGATGTCCTCTCTTATCAGCGGAAGAAGAGCTACTCCCCTTCCTTTGGGGAAGAGTGAGTAAGAACTGTTCCCTCTAACACTCCCCAGGTTGAGAGGAACAGGAGTCCCTGTGTTGATGGATTGAGGCAGTAACTCAAGCAGGAAGATTTTCCTGCACAGAACTGCAGAGGCTTGGGCAGAGAGAAAGACTGGGATGACTCTGAGATCCTAACCTGAGTGTCTTGGTGGATGGTGCCCTCACTAAATAAGATGGATCATAAGAACAACAACAGATGAAGGGGACAGTAATTGGTTGGATTTCAGTAGAATATGTGCTGTCCTGGGTACTTTTGGCAGAGGACTTGAGTAACCAGTTGGAAATATGCACATGGAGTTCCCAAGAACTGTTGGCAACTGGAGGTGTGGATTTAAGAGTTACTGGACTGTGGGTGACAGCTGGGGCCAGGGAAGGATGGGATTGGCCAAGGCAAACATGGAGGACAGGGGCTCTCCACCAGGAAGACAGGCACTGGCTCTGAAGCTCTTAGGAAGCGCCTCCCAAAGCACCTGTGCCCAGAGGCTCCAGCCACCCCCTCTATTTGCTCCTACTCTACCTGGTGCCCAGTGATCCTGAGAGCATTCTGTGCCTCCCGGCGCAATGCGAGCAGGCGTGGCCTGAGGCTGCGAGGCCACGGACCCCAGGGGACATTGGGCCAGAAAGCAAAGGGGTGGAGAGGAGTGCACAGAGGGATAAGAAAAGATCCATGCGAGTGTGGGTTTTTTTTTTTTTTATTTTAATTTTTGTTTCCATCCATTGCAGCCACCTCTTCTTTATCTTTTTCGTTATCCCTCCTCCCCACCTTCCTTTTTTAATGTGGAAATCTTCCTTGAGCGGAAGTCTTCACTAAGCTTAACTAAGGAAGCAGCGGAGGAGGAGCAAGTGAGGTTGTTAAAAACCCTGTAGCCTGTGCTGCTCTTCCGCTGGCACGCTGGCACCTGGCAGGCATGCCAGCAGTGTTTCTTGAATAAATGGTAAATTCAAGTTTATAAATAAGAGTGTTTTCTCTGTCTTGAGGTTGTTATTTAGGGCATGTCAGTGTTACGGAGTTATTTAAAGCCACCTGAATGAAGTTTTCTGAAATTTTCCAAAGAACAAATAAACTTTGTCTAGGTTTTCCTTACATTAAGTTTTAACTATAAGCTTATAACATGAGTGGTTCCCTTGGGTTTTCAAATATCCACTAAATTAAATGAGACAGTAAAAATTAAAAGAGCTCAGAGGTCACATCTTTTAACTTTTGATGCCTCAGCCTAATCATATTAAAAATTTCTAGGAATTTACTGTCTTTTCATGTTGTTAATATCAGGAATGTTAAAATGCTAACTCGCACTCAACATTGAAATCACAAACGTTTGATCATTACATGACTATTACACCACTGCATTCTAATTTGTATTATCAGTACTATGAAATCGGACGTATTGACTTTAAAGATGGCAGCGTACTGAGAAAAAGAGTAAAGTTCTACTTCCTGAAATTGTTTCTGAACAGATAGTAATCAAATCTGCAGAAAAGAGAAAGGCAGATAACCGTAGGTCCTGAGTGTTTCCTCCCTAATGGCTTTGCCAACAGAAATACTGATAGTCTGTCTCCTACGGGCCTTCCTCTTTATCACCTTTTCCTCTCCTGCCTCCTACTGTGGTCTCGTCTCATCCGTACTTCATGTACATTAAGCCTAATAGTGGACATTGAAGAAACATCTCCTTGGGAAATTACCTGTTTTATTTTATTGATTCAGGATCAAATTAAGAAATAAGATAATGAGACATGTCAAAGAAAACTAATACATAGAAGACGAAACTTGCAATACTAATGCTTCTCCTGGCAAAGAAGACATTTCCCACTAAATCATCAAGAACTCATGAGAGCCTCCGTTTTCCTAATTCCAGATTCTGTATTTACTTGAGCTGCCCAGCCCAGACCTGCAGGATAGGGCCCCACTCCATCAAGGCTTCTGTCTCCTCCTGAGCCCAAGCAGATGATACCTTCTCTTATATCCTCCTCCATCCTTCTTCCCAGAACACTCCAGGTACTATTTTCTATTTTCTGGGGCACATGGTATAGTTCACTGTTTCCTGAGAGGCCGCATAGCTTAGTGGAGAGCTCTCAGGCTTTGACGTCAGTGAGTTGTGGGTCTGACCCCTGATCTACCAGGCCAGCTATCTGATCTTGGATTTCTCAGCTCTTCTAGAACTGAGCCTCAGTCTTTTCAGCTGTAAAATGGGGAAACTATCTGCCTCTCAGGATTGTTAAGATTAAATGAAAGTGTGAACTCGGCACAGGCCTGGCACACAGTAGATGCTTAGATATCTGTTTTCAAATTACTGTCTTGATGTGTCGTATAGCTTGTATTTTCCACCTTAAGAAATGAAGGTTTAGGGTAAAAAGTGTTATTGGTAACTGCCGAATGTATATTTCATCCAGTCAGTGATCCAGGAGACAAAAGGAATGGGCTTGGTTTGGGGGAGTGATAAGGAGGCAGCGTTCCACATAGGAGGAGAGAAAGGTAAAGTAGTGTTAGCAAAGGCAGAGGGGCAGGAAAATCCAGGCTGTGTTTGTGGAACCCAGACAGCTGGAGGGACGACAAGAGCAGAAGAGGCGATTGGCCCCAAATTGTGAAGCACCACAGTAAGTTTTGCCTTTTAGGCTGAACAAAATCACTAAAGATTTCTTAGCAGAATAAAGTGATTAACAATGTCTTTAGAAGGCTGTTGTGTGGGAACAGTTAACGAATGAAAACAGTGCCTCTCTACTCAGTATGTATGCCGCACCCCTGTTGTGTCTCCAGGCGTCCAGAATATGCTCCAAGGTGCGCCAGACCCAGTGAACAACACAAGATTGATACGACAGTGACCACACACCTAGTGCACCTCTTTTTTGGCTATAAATACCAAGAACTCACCTTAACTTAAAAAGAGAAAATGTACGGGCTTATGTCACTAGAAGCCCAAGGGCTAGATCCAAGGGGGCATACAATATCATCAAGACCTCCTCTGTGGTGCCGCCTCTGGGATGACTTCACACGTAATAGGCTTTCTCCAAGGCGAGACCCCCAGATTCAGACACCCTTGGGCTCACACCACCTCTTACTGGGGTACTCCTGTTTTTCCCTCCAGAGTACTCTCCTTGGTCCTGTTTGTGCCTATCCCTGAGCCAAACACTGTTTCCAGAGGGTGAAGTACCTGGGCTAGAATCCTGGGTCTGGGTCCCTCCCGTGTGGCCCAGAGGGAATAGCAACCTTAGCAGGTTTGGAGCGAGAGTGGCAATAGTTCCTGAAAACGAAAGGTGCCAGGCGGGCAAAAAATAACAAACACCCCACAAAAAACCATGCAAAGAAAACACTGGTTAGAAGACAGCAGAATAGACTGTCCTCAAGGAGGGTGCGGAGAGAAAGCATGAAGGAAGAGCTGTCAGGTACAGGGATAAAGATAAGAGCCAAAAACTCAGTTAATTAACTCTCTGAGTCCACCTTGTTCATTCTGCTTCAACTTTCCATTAATTTTTACTTTTCCTTTATTAAAAATTCTACTTTGATGTTAGTGCTTTTGGAGCCAATTATTCCTCACAGCCTCTGGATGAGAGTTGGCCAAGGTAAGCAAGACATACTTTAAAACTTATGATGGACGTGTGTTATTTTTAGATAATTTTGCTTAACTTTATCCACTTTGAATGTTGTTTTAGAAATTTCTAATATAAAGCATAGAATCCTGTTTTCTCTTTTAAAATTTAATTTCAGCAGGAGGATCATTGGAGACCAGGAGTTTTGAGGCTGTAGTGTGCTATGATGGAGCTCTGAATAGCTACTGCACTTCAGCCTAGGCAGCATAGCAAGACGCAGTCTCTTAAAAAAAAAAAAAAACACTGGCTCAGTGGCTCACGCCTGTAATCCCAGCACTTGGGGAGGCTGAAGTGGGTGGATCACAAGGTCAGGAGATCGAGACCATCCTGGCTAACATGGTGAAACCCCGTCTCTACTAAAAATGCAAAAAGTAGCTGGGTGTAGTGGTGCATGCCTGTAATCCCAGCTACTCAGGAGGCTGAGGCAGGAGAATCGCTTGAGCCAGGGAGTCAGAGGTTGCAGTGAGCCTAGATCGTCCCACTGCACTCCAACCTGGTAACAGAGCGAGACTCCATCTCAGAAAAACAAAGAAAACAAAAAAACACCTAAGTGTTTCCAGTGATAGGCTTACATGAAAGTCTAAAATGAAAAGTTATTTAAAGAAATCTAGATCTTCATATTTAAAACCAAACAGAAACACATTTGGAATGTATTTACCAACAGAATACTCTGATATGGCATTCCTACATTTGAGACAGAAAAATGAGCATATTTTCTCAGAGTGTCTTAGTAAGCTGCTGAAAAGGACAAAAGACCCTTAAAATGGTAATTTGCACAGTGTATTTGATTTAAGGTCTCTTTGAGTATTCTTGTACCCAATACAGAGGGTAACAGAAACTAGAATTAACTGAGAAAAAAAATCCTGCTGCATCTGTTGCGTGCGTCGTATCGTTTTTCAGATCACCAAATCGGATTCGGGAGGCATTTAAAATACGCGTATAAAAAAGATTTAGCTTTCTGGATTGAAGTCTGCCCTCCCTCCATTCTCTGGGCAGATACTGACTGAGCACTTAATGTGTATGATGTGTCTGGACCTGGGAAGGGAAATAAAGACGGGTGCCAGTGGGCCTCATCTCAAGTAGATTTTCAGCTGCCCTCAAGAATCTTGGGATCCAGGGTTGTAAAATAAATACAGTATTTTATTACATCAGTAAAAGGCATCTCCAAACCGATATTTTTCTTTTGTGTATCCAAGAACTGTCTTCTGAGTTTCAGAGCACCAAGATTGGTTAAACTAATATTTTCATACCCTGGGTAACTATAACAATTATATTCCTCTTCATGGCCATTGGCACGGGAATGCAAAATTTTTGCATCCAAGATTGCCAAAGCGCCCCCTACGTGTACACTGAACTCATCTGCCCAGCAAGCTACTCCTGTTCTTTATGGGGTTTTAGTACTTTTTATACTGGAAATCGGAGATCACAGGACTGGAGGGATCATTCAGTCTTACCTCATTTTAACAATGATAGGCAAAATGAGTGAGGCATGGGTTATTTTTAAGTGACTCTCAGGTTGCAGAGCGAGGTAAGTAGAAGAGCCAGTTCTGAGGCTCAGGGCTGAGGACCTCCTTTGTTCTCTGTGGATTGACTTCTTTTCCTTTTATGTTGTTCTGGTTTTTAAAGGCAGCAGCCTCCTTGGAAAGAAGAAAAGCATCCTGGGTTCAGGCTGACATCTGCACTTAACAGGTACATGGATTGTTTCCTGGTAGAAGTAGATTTTAAAGCAGTTTAACCGTCCTGATATTTTTTACGTGGCATCCAGTTGCCAGAGTGTGTTTATGTAAGCTGTGTTGATATGACATGTTAAAAACAAAACCACCATTTACTGAGTGTCTGCAGGGGGCAGTACAGAGCACACGAGGTCTGGGGTGGGACTACTAGGGGTTGCGTCTTACTGTGTGACCTTGAGCCTCAGTTTACTCATTTGAAAAATGGAGATCACGGTCCCTAGATCATAAGTTGAATAAGATAACTCTGGGAAACGTATGTGCTGAATAAACATCACCTATTGTTTTAGTCACTTTGGGCCAAACTCCTCAGTCATTTTTTTCAATCCTGACAACACCCTACAAGAATGAGTACTATTTTCCATTCTAAAAGGTTAAGTGACTTGTTTAAGGGCCTTAGCTAATAGGTGAAGAGTGTATTTAAAAAAAAAAATCTGGGCACAGTGGCTCACGCCTGTAGTCCCAACACTTTGAGAGGCTGAAGCCAGAGGATCACGTGAGCCCAGGAGTTTGAGGCCAGCCTGGGCAAGACGGTGAGACCTTGTCTCTATGGGAAAAAAAAACAGGTATGCCTGTTGTTCCAGCTGCTCAGGAGGCTGAGGTGAGGGGATCACCTGAGCCCAGGAGGTTAAGGCTGCAGTGAGCCATGTTGGCACCATTGCACTCCAGCCTGGGCAACAGAAAGAAGCTGTCTCAAAAACAAAAAGAAACCTGATTAATGGTGCAAAATTTTAAATATATGTAAACAGAAGTGTTATAAGAGGCCTGTGGTGCCCATCCTCAGCTTCACTCGTTATCAGCATTCTGCCAGTCTCTCTAAACCTACCTCCCAACCCAGTCCCATGACTGGCTAGATACAGTATTTTACCTGAATATATCTCCAGCAGTATAAGGCCGACGAGAACCTTTTTTAAAAAACAACCACAATGCTGTTATTATACTTAACAAATTTAAAATAACTCCTTAATGTGATTTAATGCCCGGTCTATATTTAGATTTTTCCCAGTTGGCTCTGCATTTGATTGATATTCTCTTGAGTCTCTTTGAATCTGTAAAGAGGCTGGAATCTGAATCCAGCTGTCTGATCCCAGCGGCCATGCTCCTTCCGTTGCACTATGGGTTCTGCCCTTGTCTGCCTCTTCCTCCTCTGGAGCCATCTGAGGCTGTCACTGGAATGGACCACCAAGCATTGTAGGCTGATGAAGTTGCTTACCAGTCCTTCTTATGGCCGACAGTTTGACCTCATGTTGAGATAAATAAATAATCATGTCTCGCATCCAAGGCTTCGCAGACACTGAAGCTAGCTGGGAGAATTTCAGAAATTTGCTATACATTAGTGGCTCCCAAAGTTTTCTCTTAGGTCCACTTTACAGTCTTAAAAAACACTGAGGCCAGGCGCAGTGGCTCATGCCTGTAATCCCAGCACTTTGGGAGACCCAGGCAGGCGAATCACCTGAGGTCAGGAGTTAGAGACCAGCCTAGCCAACATGTTGAAACCCCATCTCTACTAAAAATACAAAAATAGCCAGGCATGGTGGCACACACCTGTAGTCCCACCTACTCAGGAGGCTGAGGCAGGAGAATTGCTTGAACCCGGGAGGTGGAGATTGCCGTGAGCCGAGATCATGACACTGCACTCCAGCCTGGGTGACGGAGCAAGACTCCATCTCAAAAAAAATAAAGTAAAAAAACCCTGAGGCCTGGCATGGTGGCTCATGTCTGTAATCCCAGCACTTTGGGAGGCTGAGGTGGGCAGATCACCTGAGGTCAGGTGTTCAAAACCAGCCTGGCCAACATGGTGACCCCATCTCTACTAAAAATACAAAAATTAGCCGGGTGTGGTGGCACATGTCTGTAATCCCAGGTACTTGAGAGGCTGAGACAGGAAAATCACTTGAACGCAGGAGGTGGAGGTTGCAGTGAGCACCACCGCACTTCAGCCTGGGCAACAAGAGCAAAACTCCATCTCTAAAAAAAATAATTAAATAAAAAACATTGAGGCTCTCAAAGAGTATTTGTTTATGTGAGTATATCTATTGATATTAGAAATTAAATTGAGAGATTTTTAAAAAGATACTAGTGAATTAAAAAAATAATAAGCCTGTTACATGTTAACATAAATTAGATCTTTTTTAAAAGAAACACAAAAAAACGTATTGAGAATAGTGGTAATGCTCACCTTTTACAGATGTCTCCAGGGCAGCTGGGTTCTCTGCTCCTGCACTCAGCAGTGGGACATCACATCTCACATGCTGCTGTGGAGCCCACCGTGCTTGGGGGAGAGCAAGACTGAAAAGGCAGACTAGGCTTTACTATCATTTTGAGACTAGTCTTGACCTTGCCTTCTCCGTGGAAGGGTTTTGCAAACCACTGCTCTAAGTGATCCTTTACTTAGTTACTATCTGGTGGAGAAAACCTAGTGTAGCCACAGGCTAAACTGGCCACAGCCAGCTTCTGAGCTGGAGAGAATAAGATGATCTTGAAGGGAAGCTGTGAATCCAAGACCTGCGTTGTTGAACTAGTCACCAAGCCGTCAGCGTCAGCATATAAGGCTACACGAATATAAATTAAAATATTCAGGAGTGTGGGCGAGCCTCAGAAGCTGTTACTGATATAAAGAACTTCAGGTAGGTCCTAACCCCTTATTTGATGATTATAAGTCAGTTATTCTTGCCTTCTTTCCCATTGTTAGTATTCAACAAAGACTGTTGCATTTTCACTAAGGAAAACAGATTTTCAGCCAGACTCTCTCCTCCCCTCCTTAGGACCAATTCTGATTCTGCTCTTCACACGAGTGCTCTGAGCACCAAGCCCCAGGACCCCTATGGAGGAGGGGGCCAGTCGGCCTGGCCCGCCCCATACATGGGTAAGACACACAGGCCACTGCTGATAGCAGCTGTGCTTGTCATTCTGTCCTCGGGCCCAAGGGACACAGAGGCTGAAATGGTGTTTGCGCTTGCCCGGTTCAGTGGTCTTTGAGAAGCAGCTCGTGGCAGGGGAAGCATGTGTCCGGGATGCAGTCAGGATGGATGGAGCTCTTGGGGTCCCATGCCTCTGCCCTGCTTCCTCCGTGGCACGCTCTCTTTGTTGGTGTTTCTTGGCCCTCTTCTGGGCATCCGTCATCTTCTAATAACTTCCTAACTGGTCTCCTAATTTCCAGTCTCACATCCCTTCAATCCAATTTTATGTTAGGTTCCCGAGAGTCCTTTCCCCACCCAGAATCTGAACAAAATGAAAAACAAAGCCAGAAGTGACAGACAGAGCTAGATCACCTTTATTACTGAAAGGATCAGGTTGGAGGAAGTGGCTGTCTCTGTGGGTCAGTGGGCCTGTTGTGACTGAACCCCAGTGTGAGGCTGACTCCCGCTGAGTGGCCGGCAGCACTGGCCAGCGTGTTCCCCCGGGAGGAGGGGTCGAGGTAAGCCTGGGGAGGCAAGGGCAGAGCAGAGGCCTGCTGCCTGACGGAAGGCACGCCCTTGAGAAGGAGATGAGGAGGCTGGACTGGAACTGTGCATCCCCTGTTCAGTTGGCCCTCTGGCCAGTGTGAGGAAGGGCATGGAGAGAGCCTAGGAGTAACCTACACATGCCATCTCACAGCGTCTGCTTTCAGAGCAAACCCAAACCCAATCATCTTGCTTTCCTGCTTAAAATCCTCACTGCCACCTCTCACCTTCAGTAGGAAACCTAGATCTTCTTTGGAATGGCATGAGCCCCAAGGTCCGGCTCCTGTCTGCCTCCCTTTTCTCTCTGCTCCCCCACCTCACACCCAAGGTAGCCATGGGAACCACTTCAGGTACCACTGTTTCTTCCTGTTCCCATCTCTTCCTCTCTCACT
The DNA here is from genome assembly GCA_963573385.1 of Cacajao melanocephalus. NCBI lineage: Eukaryota > Metazoa > Chordata > Mammalia > Primates > Pitheciidae > Cacajao > Cacajao melanocephalus. The sequence goes on from CAUYLG010077741.1 coordinate 29,059, forward strand.
CACTCCCGGCCTTCCTGGCTGACACCCTCTTGATCCATAAGCCTCAGCTTGTGTGTGTCCCCGTGTCTGTGGAGCCATCTTGACCTTCCTCCCTCTCAGCTCAGAATTGCCGTGTCCTTCTAACATCCCAGACTGCTCTCTTAGCACCTGCACTGCTTGGCGGCTTGTGTACGTGGATATGCTTCTCTCTCTGCTCAGTGTAGATTTCTTGAAGGCAACATCTTAATGGTCTTGTTCTCTCCAGCCGCTAGCACAGTGCCCAGCACAGAGGAGCCCATACTGATGGAGACGTGTGAAGAATCACACACGGGCTCACATGTGCACAGCACTTGCCAAAACACCGTCTAGGTGCTGGCACCTGACCTGTGCATGAAGCGAGGGAGGCTGGTCATTCAGACACACCCCAAGCCTACCTTTCTGGGGTTTATAATCTAGAAAGAACAGTGGTCTTGAATTATCCATTCTGTTTGCAGATTGACTCTTGACCAGAAACTTCCAGGGCTGTGTATTTGTTCTTGAAACAGGAATAAATACATCTTTAGCCACAAAACCAGCTTTTCTGGTTTTCTTTACTTTTTGGACAATTTAAAGCCTAGATGGCCTCTTTTCCTTCCAGGAGAACGTTCATGGACTTATTTCTTTGTATATAGCAGGGACAGGATTTAATAATAATTGTTACTATATTTGTTCTGTTGGTGCAATTTGGAGACTACATTTGCCTAAATGATTGTTTGCTTGTAAACTATGAGAGCTTTCAGAATTGGTTAGGGACATCAACCCATGCTTCCACACATGGGAATATGAAAGTTGGTGGTGATGTTGAAATTGGATATGGGTCCACTGCTCGCTGCTTAGAGGAGTGGGGTGTGTGGGAAGAGGGATTCGTTTAGTTTCAGGATAGGTAGAGATGGGAATATGTAAACAAAGCCTAAAAAAGCAGAGGCTGCAATCGGTGGGGGCGCCTGTGAGTACAGCAGGATCCTAATCTCCATGGACCGGAGCCAGCCAGACGGACAGATTTTTACCCTGGAGCCCCTGCATTTCTGCTTCTGCCATTCCTTCATTTACACTGCCCTCTGCAAAGTTCACGCTTCTCTAGAAAGGGCCAAAGGCCTAGAGAAACAAGGGAATCACAGATAATTCAAGTGAGGACTTTCTGAGGCTTGCATGTGGAGAAAAAGAAATGAACTAAAGAAAGCAATGACCTGAGTTGAAGTATTCGTGCTGAGCGATGTAGGATCTGCAAGAAGAGGTGGGAAGTGTCAGAAAGTGTTAAGTGAAGATGGAATAAGAAGAGCAAAGGAATGTGAATATTGGTCTAGGTAGACAGAGCGATGAGAAAAACAGGAAGAAAGAAAGAAATCCTGGAGCGAGGTTCCTGCGTTGACTTGAGAATCGTGGCGGTCTCTGCTTTTCAAATCAGCAGTTAAAAATTGTTGGGCTCCAATATCTGACACCCATGGAGGGTGGGCTGGCCTCCAGCTCAGATGTCTGAACTGTGTGCCTGCTCCTTGCAGTTGCCCTGCAAGTATAGCAGAACTCAGAAACACAGCCTAATATGGATGTGTTTACATGGGAAAGCCAGTGTGTTCAAAATATTATCCAAGTCTCCAAGGATGGAAATTATTTCTGGAGAATTATATTTGTTGGTGGGAGCTATTTTAAATCGTTTCATGTATTTTCCTCCTGTGTTTCATTAAAGTGTTTCTTTCCTTTTGGATTTTAAAAATATCAACTAGCTTTGCAAAAAGGTATTTCTTATAGGAGCAACTAAATAAAGATTTAAAAAGTGAAGGGAAAATACAATTGAAGCCGGAACTGAGTTGTATGTTAGAAGCAATAATAACTGCCCTTTCCCTGGGAATCTCCTGAGCAGAATGATGTAGCCACACTCTTTTGTTACTGTTGTTATTGTTGATGTGAGCCAATGATGAGAGCATCTGCTCACAGCTTAACTACATGAGCAGTAAACTGTGGTACATTCATGAGTGGAGATTTGTGTCACAATAAAACAAAGCCTGATACATGTTGAGTAATTTTCATAATGGCTGTTGAGTTGCATGACAGGCATAAATGATAAGCAGTTGGTATAAATGACAGAAATAAATTTTTATGCAGCCAAACAAGATTTTATAATTTCTCTCTCTTTGTTTAATTATCTAAAATCTGTAAAGAGGGAATGTTGACCATTTCCCTGGCAGCACGTGCAGCTTGATGACCACTTCACACATATGTGCAGAGAAGCAAGCACAGGGCTCTCTGGGACACGGGCCCTGTCCCATAGCCTAGGACCGTTCCCGAACACCCCTCCTATCATCGGGCATGTGAAGGAGGGGCTGGGGTAGTCCTCTTCCTTTCAGGGAATAGAAGACTGTGTGATAGTTGTCTTCTCTGCACCCAGCACTAGATGCTGTTCATCGCCATCTTTGGGGACCACAGTCCTCAGCTCCTTAGGGTGGAGGGGGCTTGGCATGCCTTGGACCCAGTAACCTTTCACCTGCCAATAAGCTTTGACCTGCAGCATTAAGGAGAAGGTTTACAATGCAAATAACCTTGAAAGATGGAAGCCTGTTAATTCCATGGATTGGGCGGGGGCACAGTGGCAGGTACAAGCATCCCAGATCTGGAGAGGGGCAGAGTGTCACCCGGGGACAGGAGGGCCCAGAATGGGGAGACTGAGACACTGGAGGCTTCCTTTAGGAAATTGGTTACGAGTCTTCCCCTGGCCTTCCCTTCCACTTAGCAGATCAAGGCTATGTGAGGAGTTATTTTAGGTGTTCTAGGCATGGGAGCGCACAGAAGGGACATGCTCTCGGAGGAGACCAGCCCCGGTGGCTCTGAGGCCGTGAGGTTTCCTGGAACACAGATGCAGCCTTGGTCATCGCTGTCCCATCCCTGTGGGACTGATAAAATTAGTGTCCTCTGTTGCCAGATATCCAGTCACAACTCATTCCTTTTTCTTTTTAACCCTTTATTTGTAGTGACATCTTGTGGCTTTTTTTTTTTTTAATCTAGTAGTAAAAATCCAGGCTTGGATATTTCGATTTTATGTTAGCTTGGTGCCAGGGTATCAGTCATTGCCACCACCAGCCTTCTGGGCACCGAAGCTCACACCCTAACAGTTGCATTTAATTACTCCCCTTCCCATGCCCCCATGATTACTCCCCTTCCACGCCCATTCAGTAGCCAGGTCCACTTCATTTTATCCCTGCAGCATGTCTGAAATCTGCCTCTGGTTTTCTGTTCTTGCTAGTATCCTACTTTGTCCCTGTTTGCTTGGACTATTGCATGGGTTTTCTACTTGGCCTCCCTGCCTTAAGGCTTTCTTCTTTCAATCCACCTCCTACTCTGCTGCCAGAGCAGTCTGAAGCTTAGCTCTAATCATGTCACTTCTCTGTCTGAAACCCTCCATCCCCTCCATCCTGCCAAATGACCAGCAGCCTCCTTCGGTCCAGCCCATTTCCCAGTCCCCCCACCACGTGCTGCAGTCATGCTACACTATTCCATCTTTCTTCTCCTTATCTCTCCCTGACCCTCCCCCTTCTCCTCCCCCTCTGCCATCTTTGCACTGGGCATCCCCTTCAACTTCACTTCCAGTTGTCTACATCCTCCAGGTACTACAGCAAGTTGGTTAGGGACATAAACATTCTGAAGACACACAAGCCAGAGTTCTAGTCCCAGAACTTACTAGTAGTGTGATCTTGGGGATGATATTAGTGTCGACCTCACAGAGTTGGTGTGAGGATGACATGAGATCACCTGTGTGAAATGTCCGGCACATAGTCCGTGAGCAGTCAGGTTGGCTGTTGGTTATCCTCTTTATCACCTCAGGTGCCACCTCCTCCATGAAGCTTTCCTTCTGTTCCAGTCCGATGGAGAGCATGTACTAATGGGCTATCACATGGGGTGTCTGCCAGCCACTCAGGCAGTTTGATGTAGTAGCCCTCAGTTGAGTCCTCATGTTTCAGGGACGGGTTACCCTTAGTAATTACACCTTGAATGATTGGTGTCTTGATGCTGAAGAGATGCTTCAACACGCCATACCAGATTGCTGTATAAATCCTAGTTTTTAATTTTTAACAGGATAGTCATTTTTCAGTGATCAGAATAGTCAAGTTCCCCGCCCTTTTTTTTGGTCATCTTTTTTTTTTTTTAATTATACTTGAAGTTCTGAGATACATGTGCAGAACATGCAGGTTCGTTACATAGGTATACATGTGCCATGGTGGTTTGCTGCACCCCTCAACCCGTCATCAACATTAGGTATTTCTCCTAATGCTATCCCTCCTCTACAGGCCCCGGTGTGTGATATTCCCCTCCCCGTGTCCATGTGTTCTCATTGATCAGCTCCCACTCAGGAGTGAGAACATGCGGTGTTTGGTTTTCTGTTCTTGTGTTAGTTTGCTGAGAATCCCTGCCCTTTCTTAATATGAGGGTCTCAGGAAAGCCACAGCACGAATCTGAAGCTCCTGTCCTTTTGACTGTGCTGGCTGTGGAGCCACAGCTTTTCTCTTCACACCTCAGTGTCTGCCTAGTCACACTGCCTGTCTTTAGATGGGTTAAGTGGCTAATTAAGTAAGAATGGGCCAAAGACCTTCTGTAATAGTCTCCTGAGATGATGATTATTAATGGAGGCTGGGTGCGGTGGCTCATGCCTGTAATCCCAGCACTTTGGGAGGCTGAGGTGGGCAGATTACCTGAGGTCAGGAGGTTGAAACCAGCCTGGCCATAATGGTGAAACCCGTCTCTACCAAAAAAATTTAAAAATGAGCCGGTCATGGTAGTACGAGCCTGTAATCCCAGCTACTGGGGAGGCCAAGGCAGGAGAATCGCTTGAACCCAGGAGGCGGAGGTTGCAGTGAGCCGAGATCGCGCCACTGTACTCCAGCCTGGACAACAGAGTGAGACTGTCTGAAAAAAAAAAAAAAAATGTAGATTCCTTGGCTGATTCTCACACCTTCTGAATCAAAATCTTTCAGGGTTGGGCCCAGCAATCTGTGTTTTAGCAAGCTTACCCAAGGGCTTTATATGCGCTCTAAAATAAAGCTTTCAAACACTTACTTAGATTCTGGTTCCATGAGCCCAGAGAAATTCTGTCTCTGTGTGTCTGCTTAATTTATCCACCTCTTCACACTCCTGGGGACTCTTCATGTTACCCCCACCCCAGGGCTCTATTAAAATTTTCTGTCTTCTACCTGTGTTACAGAATGTGCCACCATGTTACAGAATGTGCTACCGTGTACTGTGTTACTGTGTTCTGTCTTCTCACTTACACTGTATCACCCGGCTCCACCTAGCACTTGATGCAGAAACTTATTCAGTATGGGTTGAGTGAACGGTTATTAGACATTTCATTTACATTGTATAGACTAATCAGTTTAACCTACAGGTTAACCTTAGCCAAAAACTTACCTGAAATGTAAGTAAGCTATATTTAAAGCCTTAGAATTTAATAATGTATCCTGATTCTGTACTGAAAACTTATTTGGTATATTTGATAGCTCCTAGGGGAACGCTAATATATTACATTCTTGGCATGGTTCTTTAGTTTTAGCTTAGAGCAATAGGAAATACTATACTTTGTCATTTGTGATATAATTTATGGATTAAAAATACTTCATTCAGCCAGAACTTATTCCAAGTCAAAGTTTTAAAACTGTGAATAGCTGTCTCATGTACCCTTTAAATTGACTTAGATTCCAGATAAATCTTCTTCTTAAAATAACTTCACTGCATAAGAAATATATATATAATCGCATACAGCATGGAACTTTGGATTTGTCCTGTAGATACCCATGGTGAGTATCCAACAGTGACGTAGACTTTTGGAGTTACCTGCTCTTACCCTCATGATAAAGCATTTGGAAGAGAATTTCCATCTATACTTTTTTACTTTGTGGTTTGAATAGAGATTCTCGGGCTTTGTAAAAATTGTTCTCTCAAGACAGAAACAGAAAATTTAAGACTGAGATAATTTTAAAGGAAAAGAAAAAGGAACCAACTTTAGTCTCAAATTAGCTATACCTATTTTTACTATAAATGATAAAGCACCTTAAATGAAAATCAGTGTATCAAAAGTGCCTTAGAATTTTCAGAACTCTACTTAAATCGTAAAGAGTTAACTAATTCTTAAATACATGAAAATGAAAGTACCACATAAAAGTATTTTTTTTTCTTTTTCCTTTCCCACTAGGTTTCTGTGATGGTGAGAATGATGGACATGGGGAAGGTATGAACTGATTTTACCTGCCTGTGTTGGAGTGGGATGCTGAGTATTGGACATAACCGTTTATTAGCTTCACTAACAAACATTCATGTTTTCAGGACTCCCCCATATGCTGACAGCTGCTAATAGGCTTACATTTCAGAGAGCCTCTAGAAAATTAAGGCTAGCTATGTTGAAGGCCAGGAGAAAGGAATGTGTGGTTACATTACAAAGGTTCCTTTTTATCTAGGTCCCCACAGTCACAAGGTTGTGCAAGGAAGCAGAAGTTGTAATCACATGAAAATATGAATTAATCAGTTAAACAATTAGTTATTCCGGTAGTCTCTGCCCGTTTAGAAAGTCTTTGTTGACATGTAAATATACAGTGTCCCAGTATGGGCCTGAAAAAAAAAAAAAAGAAAAAGAAAATTAGCCAGTATGGGCCTGAAAAAAAATAAATAAATAAACAATGCCAGAAAAATGTAAATTGGTTGTGAAATGAAAACGCAAACCTGACACAAGATGCTGAGTTTGTCAAACCGATTCAAACAGTGTTGGAGATCTATGGAAATGACTCTCCAAGCCATTGACAAAGGAAGGGTCAACACAGCATTTATTCATTCAGTACCAGCTACAATTTTCTTTTTCTAAACCTTGATAATCCAGACTTTAATTTTTGTAATCTGAAAATAACTAAATTAGGTTTATATATCACAGAGGTGAAACTGATGGGGGACATGATGAATGGGGAGCGTCTTGCAGGAGGCACAGCTCTCTATCATCATTCTGCATATGCCTTTTCTGGGCAAGCCCTTTCAGGCTATGAGAAGTTAAGACATCAATAAACATCTAATCCATTAGAACAGAAATTCATAAGATCACGAGAAGTTAAAACATCAATAAATCTCTCATCCATTAGAACAGAAATTCCTAAAACCACAGGAAATTAAAACATCAGTGAACATCTCGTCAATTAGAACAGAAATTCATAAATGGCTTCATGGTTGGTTGCATCCCTTCAATGCTTCAAAGAATTCCCACCAAATCTTGGATATAAAAAGGGACTAAAAACAATGAACTCTAAGAAAACAGTCCCCATTAAGGCATTGGAGTCTGCCGCAACCATATTCTTATAACCAACCTCTTTCGAGAAGTAGCCTTGAGCTGTGTGTGATGCCACCTCACTCAGCCCTTGAAACTTTTCCCAGCATCTAACAGTACCTTTCAGGGCAATTTTTTTTTTTTGGAGTGGGAGATGGAGTCTCGCTCTGTCACCCAGGCTGGAGTGCAGTGGCGCAATCTTGGCTCAGTGCAACCTTTGCCTCCCGAGTTCAAGCAATTCTCCCAGCTCAGCCTCCTGAGTAGCTGGGACTACAGGCACCCACCACCATGCCCAGCTAAGTTTTTTGTGTTTTTTGTTTGTTTGTTTGTTTTTTTGTATTTTTAGTAGAGATGGGGTTTTGCTACGCTGGCCGGGCTGGTCTCAAATTCCTGACCTCAGTCTGCCCACTTCGGCCTCCCAAAGTGCTGGGATTACAGCCGTGAGCCACCGCACCCAGCCTTTTAGGGCAATTTTTTATTCTTGACCTCCCATTGTTTTAGTTTATAAAGGCCCTTAAAGCCCATTTTTCTTGTTCTGTAGTTTGCTGAGAGCCAGCTCTAGGGTCAGCATTTATCAGACACTGTTTTAAGCACCCACCAGTAGAGAAGAAAACCAGGGCCCTGCCCTCATGGAGCTTACATTTCTGAAGCAGTTTATATTAATGATTAAATCAGATAACATTTGAATAAAAGAAAATCAACAAGGGTGTTGACTAAATATGCTCTTCAGAGGAGAGTGATGTGACTATCAGGATTCAGAGAGACACCTGGGGACACTGACAAAGCCTGGCCAAGTTTAGCAGAAGTGACTGCTCTCCTGGTGGCGCTGGGCAGGTTGCCTGAAGAGCATTGTATCCTTCTCTTACTATGCTGTCAAATAAGTTAGACACCCCCCCCCATACTTAATTCATTTTAGAAGTCCACAATTGCATTTATAGACTAGGTTTTATTAAATACAAGATAAATTTATTTTAGAGTTTTTGTTTCAAACTCTTATCTCAGAATTTACTGGGAAAGTTTGGGCCCTGTTTCAGGTGACTTCTTTCTTGGGTCCATTATTCTTGGGTACCCGGCCATCTTGTGTGGGGCTAAGGCAGGATAGTCATGACAGTCACACTGGCACTTTGGTGGCCACTGGAACTCAACAGCATTCCTGGTTCTGAGCAGTCACTGGTGTCCCTAGCATGGAATCCCCTTCCTGATATCAGGCCACTTAACGCCTGAGGGCTAGGCCTTGTTTTCTGGTCTCTTTCTGAGAACAAAAAGTATTTCCTTGTTCTGTGACCCAGCATTCTTGTTTTACCTGGTATGACTGAGAAAGTTAAAGCAGAAAGCCCTGGAATGGTCCCTTCATACTGGTGGTTTTATTGTATTAAAGAGCCAACAACGGTCCCAGCAGCTGCCCAGCCTCAGATCCTCTGGGTTGTTGGTTCCTTTTTGTCCCCTACTTCCATCTCACAACCAAGTAGCTTCACTACCACCATGTCTTCCAGCTAATACCCCTCTTCTCCCTACTTGCCCCTTTCATCTTTGTTGCATTATCATAGCTCTCTCCTCATCCCTCTCCTTCCATTCTCTCTTGCCATGCCTGCAGAGCCCTCCCTGCCCTGGCCTCCATCGTCTACATTTTAATTCCTACCATTCCCTTTACTCAGCCTACACTCCAGCTGGAAATACTTGCTTTACTCTCATCTTCCCTCTCTTGGAATTCCCTTCTCCTCTGTCTCTAAGGCCTCCCCCAGTGCCAGCTCCAAAGCCCTCCTGGCCTCTTCCTGTTCTGCACCTCAGCGCCTCTCAGCAGCATCTACCCTCGGCTCTCTCGGGCTTCCGCTCGTTTCTTCTTTCAGCGATGGTTACTTATGTGTTGCCCTTATCCACTGACTAGATTACACTTTCTGTCAAGGTGGAATCCGTGTCTTACTCATTTCTGCAGCCCCCACAGTAGTGCTCAGGGTGCCTTTCCTAGTAGACAGTCCATAAATAAGTCACTTTTGTGTGTTAAATAAGTCAAACATTTTATTTGTTAAATCATTTTTTACAAAGATAATTTGTTCAGCCAAAGGTAGGTAGGATGCTGCTTTCTTTTTTCGTTGTTCTTGTTTTTTTGAGACAGAGTCTTGTTCTGTTGCCCAGGCTGGAGTGCAGTGGCACAAACTTGGCTCAGTGTGGCCTCAGCAGTCCTTCTACCTCAGCCTCCTGAGTAGCTGGGACTACAGGTGTGAGCCACCACACCCAGCTAATTTTTAAATATTTTGTAGAGACAGGGTCTGACTGTGTTGCCCAGGCTTGTCTCCAACTCCTGGGCTCAAGTGATCCTCCTGCCTCAGCTCCACAAAGTGCTAGGGTGATAGGCGTGAGCCACCGTGCCCGGCCTGGATGCCTGCCTTCTCATGAAATGACTGTGCTGCTTTTTTTTTCCCTTTAGTAGCATCTTTCCCTGGCCCATTGAAAGAAGAGAATCTGTTACATGTTCCGAAGCCACTGCCAAAACAACTATGGGAGACCAAGGAGGTGGGTGAACAGTACCCAACTATGTTTGTTGTTACTGAATGTTTGTACTTTGCAGGTCATCAAAAAATCCTGCAGAGGTGAAAACAAGAGGAACTGGGGGAAAAGGAGCAGATTTGTAAGAATATACAAAGGATGACATTTCAAGTAAAAATTACAATTGTGTCAATTAATTAGTACATTGATCTCTTGACTTTCAAATTTTCATATGAATTTACTTATTTTAAAAAAACGCCTGCTAAGTCCCCCATATCTTACTTGTTTTGCGAAAAGCTCTGAAACCTGGCTGTAAGTCACAGGCAGATTTTTCTGTTTTTTAGCCAGCACTTTATACCAGTCTGCAGCTTCTGTCCAGAATTACTGGTATACCAGATAGCTCTTTTAAAATCAAGGGCATTTGACCTGAGCCCTCCAAGAGTCAGTACACAGGGCATCTGTTTTACTGTGATTTCCATGTGCCTTCGAGAATTTGTATCTAAAATTCTGCTAGCTGACCTCCACCTCGGCTATCTGTAAACCTCACCCACTGTGGAAGAAAGGGAAGTCCCAGAGTACTTGCCTTGGCCTTTCTTCCGTAGGGAAGCTGTGTTGGCTTTGAAAGAAAACAGTGAATCTGCTCCAGCCCTAAGGATGCTCTCTTGGAATAGCTTGTATTGCCTCTGTACTTAACTCTCCCTGCCTGTGAAGGATCCCTTTGGTCCAGCTCCATTTTCTTCTACCAGGTCTACCAGAGTCACTGTTAGCATTGCAGTTGTCTTAAAACGTTTTTTGTAAAAGCAAGATATATTTGATGTTTAATCATTTGGAAAGTAAAAAGGAGATACTTAAAATTCACATATTTAAACATAGGAGAAGCACCCATGCTATGTGTTTTTAGCTGTGAGAGGCACAGTGGTTTTGGAGACTTCTAACAGAGGACAACTACGTCTTCTCCAGCAAAGAAGCCAGTGGCATGCACACCTCCCTGAGTACCAGGGACTGGCCTCTCTGGAAAGAGGCGTTCATCTCCCTTGGTTCTTGTGGATTTGGAGTATTCATTCCTGTCCATCTGGAGCTTACATTCTAGTTGAAATAGCTTATTTTCTTCTGACATTTCTTTCTTTTTTCACCCTGATTTTTTCTTTTATTTATTTCTTTTCCTCTGAAGCCATTAGGAAAAGAAATGTTTATTTAAAAGCTCTACATCAACATCTTGAATTGTAGCTAAAGGAAAATAAAAATAAAATTAAAAAAAAAAAAGCTGCACGTCAGCCAGATATGGTGGCTCACGCCTGTAATCCTATCACTTCGGGAGGCCAGGGTGGGTGGATCACCTGAGGTCGGGAGTTTGAGACCAGCCTGGTCAACATGGTGAAACCCCGTCTCTACTAAAAATACAAAAATTAGCTGGGCATGGTGGCACCAGCCTATAATCCCCACTACTCAGGAGGCTGAGGAGGAGAATTGCTTGAACCCGGGAAGCGGAGGTTGCAGTGAGCCAAGATCGCACTACTGCACTCCAGCCTGGGCAACAAGAGTGAAACTGTCTCAAAAAAAAAAAAAAAAAGAAAGAAAAAGAAACAAAAAAGTTCTATGTGTAAAACATTGGCCTTTTAATATTAGTCCAGAAGGTGAATGGATAAGCTATCAAATTAAGAAAATATATTAATATTATACCTCCCTTAGGCCTGGAAGTTTGAGTTTAAAAAAGTCTTGCCAAAACCTAGGCCGGACAGGCACGGTGGCTCATGCCTGTAATCCCAACACTTTGGGAGGTCAAGGCGGGTGGATGATGAGATCAGGAGTTCGAGACCCGCCTGGCCAACATGGTGAAACCCCGTCTCTACTAAAAACACAAAAATTAGCCAGGCATGGTGACAGGCACCTGTAATCCCAGCTACTCAGGAGGCTGAGGTGGGGGAATCACTTGAACCCAGGAGGTGGAGGTTGCAATGAGCGCAGACTGGGCCATTGCACTCCAGCCTGGGCGACAGAGCAACTCCATTTCAAAAAAAAGAAAAAAAAAAGTCTTGCCAAAACCTAAATGGCTGCTCTGTGAGGACACTGTTGACATGTGGACTCTCACTTGCACCAAATAGAGGCTCAAGATCCCTGTGAAGACACTTTTCAAAAACTTGAATTTGGCTTTACAGTGAGTAAACCTAGCTTTCATTGTCTCCTCAGATTCAGTCCCTGTCAGGACGCCCTCGATCCTGTGATGTTGGAGGTGGCAGGTAAGTAATGTTCTTTCTGTTCGTGTTTCAGGGACTGTCCTGAAGGTTTTCCTGAAAGGAAAGTCTCACTGCTTTGTTACAGAACTCTCAGAAATGTAATTTGCTATGTATAAATTGAAAGTCAACTGCATTTTCATAAAAACAGTCACTCTCTTTTGATACTCATATTTCATCTGTTTAAAGTAATTAAATTACATAACTATAATAACAAAACTGACATAAGTATGAGAATCACACAACTGACTTGGTAAATACATCACTATCTGGGTAGAAGCAGCAGCAGAAGCAGAAACGTGCAGGAATGGAGAGAAGCCTACCAGCCCTGAGCTGTGGCAGGCTGCGGGCATCAGTGACATCCTGGCCAGAGGAGAAGGAAAGCATCACTTCACCTGGCAGCTTGGTTGCACAGACGTTAAGAGAGTTTGTGTGACTATACTTAATGTCACTGAACTGTACACATAGAAATGGTTAAAATGGTAAATTATATGATACATCTCTTTCACCACAATTTAAAAACATAAATGGAAGATAAATATATTTTCCATTTGCAATACAAAAAAGTTTCTGTGAAACCATTCGTTAGTGGATTTAATAGTATGCAACTTCTCCCTAAAAGATTTGAGACAACTTACAAAAATATATATAGTACAAGAAAATGAAAAAGGAAGTTCATGGGGAAGTTGAGTGTAAGAGAACGAGGAGATGAAAGAGGTAACGAGGCCCTTGCCTTAACAGAAGCTGCTTCGAGAGGGCCGGCTGCTGTGCCACGTGGGATGGTACAGACTGCTGCTGGACCCCTTGGAACTCGATGGGCCTATCCTGAGCCCCGAGAAAGCTTCCTGGGGCTGTTTGTCATAGCATCCGTGACAGCAGTCCCACCACTTGGAACCGAAGCCAGTTCAGATACAGCAAGTCTGCCCAGGGCCCAAATCATGTGGTTTGGAAATGGGACTCTTGCATGGTCTGACTTAGTACATACAATCACCAGTGGGTCAGTGGGTGAAATAAACCTACTCACCAGTGGTTCAGTGGGTGAACTAAACCTACTTCAAGCAATCCTTGAATATTTTTTCCCCCAACAGAGCTTCCTGTGAGTATCTCACAGCAGTGCATTCAAGGCACTCCCTACTGAGTACCTGGAGCTCAGGCATTCTTTTTGACTGGTTAAGAGCTATACCATTTACCATTTTAAACATTTCTATGGCCAGGCTCAGTGGGTCATGCCTGTAATCTCAGCACTTTGGGAGGCCAAGGTGGACGGATCACGAGGTCAGCAGATGGAGACCATCTGGCCAATGTGGTGAAACCCTGTCTCTACTAAAAATACAAAAGTAGCTGGGCGTGGTGGCTCACGCCTGTAGTCCCCGCTACTCAGGAGGCTGAGGCAGGAGAATTGCTTGAACCCAGGAGGCAGAGACTACAGCAAGCTGAGATCACACCACTGCACTACAGCCTGGGTGACAGTGAGAGACTCTGTCTCAAAAAAACAAAAAAAAACATTTCTATGTGTACAGTTCAGTGACATTAAGTACATTCACAGAAACTCTCTTAATTAACTTCTGTGCAACCAAGCTGCCAGGTGATCTGATGCTTTCCTCTTTTTGGCTAAACATAAACTCGGGTAATTTGCTGAGCTGTGCCACAGATTGATGTTCACTTAAGAATGTCGGAAAGCCTGCCAGCACACATGCCCAACAAAAGACAGGACACCGAGGGGTGCAGGACGTTCCCATGGAAAGGGCAAGATTTTCCTCAAGAGAGTCTCCCTCAACCTATTCTGGTTCAGGGCCTTCCTGGTAAAAAGGAAATTTGGAAAAAAAAAAAAAAAAAAAAAAGGATTTTCTTCAAGAGCCAATTTTGGCTTAACCATCAGGCTCTGAAAGCCTACATTATAGAATTGGGCTTCAGTTCTTTAGCCCTGGAGAGGGTTTTTTTGTTTGTTTTGTTTTTATTTCTTCGTTTAATTTTTTTTTTAGATGGAGTCTCGCTGTGTCACTCAAGCTAGAGTGCAGTGGCATGCTCTTGGCTCACTGCAACCTCCACCTCCCAGGTTCAAGCGATTCTCCTGCCTCAGCCTCCCAAGTAGCTGGAATTACAGTATTTTTAGTAGAGACAGGGTTTCAGCATATTGGCTGGGCTGGTTTCAAACTCCTTACCTCAGGTGATTCACCCACCCGGCCTCCCCCAGCACTGGGATTACAGGTGTGAGCCACCATGCCTGGCCAACCCAGAAGAGTTCTAAAGCAGGTGTTTCTTAGGTAGAGAAAGTTGTTGTCTTGCTCTTAAGTTGCAGATAGAATTCCATTCAGTGACTCCAAGTCATGCAGATATTTATTGGTCCCCTCATTCTTGGCACTGGCTAGAACAATGAACAAAACAGATCAAGTTCCTGCTTTCGAGGTGCTAATAATCTAGTGGAGCAAGATGGGCAGAAACAAATAAGCAAAGCATGGCGAAATTCGTGTGTGGGAAAATGCACTGAAGGAGATGCAAGCACAGCAGGTGGGCAGGCAGGTGGACAAGCAGGTGGGCAGGCAGGCAGCCACCCACTGGCGGCATTGTAGAAGGCTTTCTGACAGGGTGAAGTGAGGCAGACAGAGCTCCAGGCAGCCGGAGCGCCAAGCAAAAGACCCCAAGGCAGGAGGGGGCCTGGAGCTCAAGGAGGCTTGTGTTGCTTGGATCTGGCTCAGAGAAGTTGGGAGTCATTAGAGGGTGTTGAACGGGGGGCGGGCACATTACTTTCCTTAGATGGGTGGTGACTCCGACGGGTAGTAACTGTATTTGGAAAGGAACCACCCGTATTTGTCCCAACTGCAGAGGAACTGCTGTGAATGTTACTAATGGCCTGGTTCACAGTGGCCACATTTTTTCTGTCCTTGTTCTGTGCTGTTGGACACATCTCCCTGCCTTGCCCCTACACTCTCTGCCTTTACTTCCACCTGATCACCCATGGATCTTCCTTCTCAGTCAGAAAGCCCATTGTTCTCACGTCAAGGACTCTGGGGTCTCAAAAATTTTTTTCCAGTCCTTGACCGTTAACCCTATAAACAGTTCTATACTTCCAGCCATCTAAACGACAAAATTCAGGCTGGGTGCAGTGGCTCACGTCTGTAATCCCAGCACTTTGGGAGGCCAAGGTGGGCAGATCACTTGAGGTCAGGAGTTCGAGACCAGCCTGAGCAACGTGGTGAAACCCTGTCTCTACTAAAAATACAAAAATTAGCTGGGCATGGTGATGTGTGTCTGTAATCCCAGCTACTCAGGAGGCTGAGGCAAGAGAATTGCTTGAGTCCTGGAGGCAGAGATTTCAGTGAGCCGAGATTGCAGCACTACACTCCAGCCTAGATGACAGAGTGAGACTCCGTCTCTAAAAAATAAAATAAAAAAGATAAAATTTATATTCAGCTTTTCCACAACCAAAATGATCCTTCTTCCTCGTCATACAGTTGGACACCTCTCCTGCTACCCCATTTCTTTCCAAGACTCCACAGATCACCCAGTCCTACTTTTACCAAGAAAAGTGAGGCAAGGCCGGCAGGAGCGAGAGCTCAGCTCTCTTCTGCCACTGATTCCCCCGTCACCACCCTCCTCTAGTCCTAATCAGGGTGGCCACTTTACTACTCCCTGGCCCTCCTCCTACTGGCTTTGCAGAGGCCTTTCTCTGCTAATTAGCCTTCCTTCCTTTCCAGAATTCTCAGCCATGCTTCTTGAAAGGCTGTTGACTCGAGTGTTCCTTACTGCTTACCCATCCTCTACCCACCATGGCCTGGCTGCCACCTCTTCTGTTCAGCAGAACCTTGAGAATGTCAGTTACCTCCTCTGCCCAACTGGGAGAGAAATATCCCTGCTCTGTGTCTTCCTACTCAGCAAAAACTCGAAGCCGAAGTAGAACCCATGATTTCATCCATGCCCCTGCCCTCATTCCCAGTCTCCCGTATCTTCAGTGTCCCGTCTTAGTCCCCAGGCCAAAGGCCCCAGAGTTGTTCTTGAGTCCTGCTTCCTTGTCTCTGGAGTCCACCCTGGCTCTCCCTCCCTGCACTTGTGGCCTCCTGCTGGACTGTCCAGCAGTATCACAGCGTCCCTCTCTGCCTCCAGGTCTGCTCCTTGCACCCCAGGACCCTTCCCCCAGGCTGTCAGCTGCAGTGTCCCAAGAAAGGCTGATACCCCTTCCCACACACACCGCCCACCCCGCTTCCAGCCTTCCCCCATCATCCACACATCAGTGTCACCTGCACATGAGTCCCAGCCTCGGCTGCTCTCTGCCTGCTTTTCTAGTCCTATCTCCCATCACTACCCAGCCTTCCTCAACGCAACTCTCCCGTGTCTGAATCCTCGCAGTTCCGAGGGCACACCCTGTAGTCTCATACCTCCCTGGTTTTGCCCATGCTGTGAGATTTGCCTGAAACCTTTTTCCCTAACTAGATCACCTGAATTCTTTAGCCTTTAAACTCAGCTCAGATGTCCTCCAAGGAAGCCTCCTCAGGTCAGCCGGGCCTCCCTCCACGTGGCCTCTTGCCAGGCTCTGTCACGGCACGACTGGATTGTATTACGTTGCCAGTTATGTTCCTTACAGCTCAGTCTCTTGAAGCCCAGATGCCAGTGGCTGGCCCCTGGGAGGTGCTCTCCTGGCACGTGCAGGATGGGATGAAGTGTCCTCAGTGCATCTCATGACGCCCCCTGCTCCTGGCTGGTGGCACCTTCTCCCACATTCTCCCCTGCTTCACCCTCACTGCACGCTTTTCCTAGGTCGCCCCTGGGCCACTGCAGGTGGTCCTTCTCATTGGTTCTCCCTGCCTGTTTCTGCTCCCTGAGGCCATCCTCCACACTGGAACCACAGTGACATTTCTGAAATGTCATTCTCCAGCTTAATCTGACCTCCCTCTTTCTGCCGTCCCTGATCCAGACTCCTGAGAACAGCACATCCTCTCCCGCCCCATCTGCTACCCTCCCTTCCCCATACACTGCCCTGACACTGGACACCTTGGCCATGCCCAGCTCCTCACAGTTCCACACACACTTGTGTCACGTCCATGACAAACCCGGCCCCTCCAGAGCCCATCCTGACATGGACAACTCCTGCGTTTGTGTCCCAGAGCCACTGGTACCCACTGGTCATGCGCATCCCTTCTCAAACCCCGCACCGTGCGCTTCCTGCCACGCTGCAGTTACTTGCTTTCCCAGCCTGTCTCTCCCGTAGTCTGTGAACTCCAAGGACAAGGTCCTCTCAGACCTGGCCAGCAGGCCCCTCCCTGGGCCCTGCCCTTGAGAGGGCTTGATTCTCAAGGAGAACATACCACCATCGTACACCGCTAGGCCTGGGGGGTGGCCAGAGAGCCAGCGTGGTGTGGACAGAGCTTGGCTGTGTAGGCTGGGATGGCCATGTGTGTGCACTGCAGTACAGAGCAGGACTTGGGGGAAGAGAAGGGGCCTGGACGGAGGGCCAGGCTGCCTCTCCCTGTGTGTTCTGGCACAGAACTCTAAGAAGTCTGAGAGTTCTCCATATAAATCTGGCCTTGCAGGCTATTATGAAGGTATAATTTGTCAAGATAGACACATAGAACAAAGTTCATGTAAGGGTTTGCTCATTTGATTTATAACTTTAAAAACTGAAACAGATGGTATGCGGGCCTCCTTTTATACCCTAGCTCCCGGCCTGCACATTTTAGGAGCAGGCCTGACCCCAAACACACCCTGCTCGTTCACCATGGGGCCGCCACCACGTGGCTGCTGCCTGCCACACAGTGCCCAGCCTATAGATGGTGATAAATGAATGGCCGCATGTCTGTCACTTTAAGTTCATAAAGACTGTAATTTTAAAAATGTATCTTGGAAGGTAGCGAGTTACTCAGAGATAGTTTTTCTGGTAGCAAAGATAACTTAGAAATCCAGCAAAAAGAACTACATAAATAGAGAGCAGTGGCTCACATTTTATATAGTGCTTTCTAATTTTCAGAATACTCTTGCATTCATAATCTAATCTGGTCTTGATTATTCTAGACCATAATCTAATATTCCTGTGATGTGGGCTCAGGTAGTCGGTGAGGAAGGTGTTTGAGAGAGGCTGAGCCAAGCATCTGTGTCCTCAGAGTGAGAGAGAGCCACACGAGGACCTCGGTATTTGATAGCCACTGCTCTTACTGGACAGGAAGAGGCCTCAGGCATGTCTGGTTTCCTGATAGCCAAATGCATCGTAGAAAGTCATTCTTCATCTTTCTTTTTTCAGTGCTTTTCCACATAATGGTCAAAACCTGGGCCTCTCACCCTTTCTGGGAACCCTGAACTCTGGAGGATCATTGCCAGATCTAACCAACCTCCACTATTCGGCACCCCTGCCAGCCTCCCTGGACACCAGTGACCACCTGTTTGGTAGTATGAGTGTGGGGAATAGTGTGAGCAACCTCCCAGCTGCTATGACCCACCTGGGTATCAGAAGCTCCTCTGGTGAGTATCTCCTGCTTAGCAGTGACCTGGTGGCTTAATCATACGTGGTCCCCACCTGTGTGGCCCGTTCAGTGAATCACTGAGTGGGAGTGACTGTGTCTCAGAGATGATGATGGACCTCCTTGTGTCTCCTGACCCTGCGGACATTTTTCTTGGGCATTTCTGTTTCTGCTGGATTGATGAGTGTGGGGCAGCTCTGCTGAACCTCATTCCCTATTGTCTTCGCTCACTCCTCTGTCCAGGGACTTGGGAATAAGATCTGCAAGCCAAGAAATAAACATCCACTCTGTGCTGGCTGAACGGTGTCAGTGGCTCATATCAACATATGCTCTTTTATAACTTAGACTATCTCTCTAGATTCCCCCCCATTCTCCATTAGGTTCCTAAAGGCAGTATTTTGCATTTTAGAAAATTTACAATGGATATGATGAAAATAGTTCTACTTAATATCTGTGTATTAAGTAGAAATCCCCCACAGTTCCAAACAGTTCCAATTAAAGCTGCAGCATTAGCTATATAAAGATGCTGCCCATAACGGGACTTGGGTGTTACACTACAGGTTTGATTGTCCACAGCTCAGACCCCATATTGAAATATGACTACATTTGTTTGAAGTCTGACACTCTTGTTTTTTTTTTTTTGAGATGGGGTCTCACTCTGTCACCCAGGCTAGAGTGTCATGGCACGATCTCAGCTCACTGCAACCTCCACTTGCTGAGTTCAAGCAATTCTCCTGCGTCAGCCTCCCAAGTAGCTGGAATTACAGGCATATGCCACGACGCCCAGCTAATTGTTTTTGTATTTTTAGTAGAAACGAGGTTTTACCATGTTGGTCAGGCTGGTCTCAAACTCCTGACCTCAAGTGATCCGCCCACCTTGGCTTCCCAAAGTGCTGGGGCTGCAGGCCTGAGCCACCACTGACATAATCTTGTCAACATCTAGGGCAGGTAATAATCCTCTTATTCCCAGTGGTGTGGTGCAGCCTCTGGCCTGCCAGTCCTACTCAGAATTGTGTTGTGGAGCATTTCATTTGGGAGGGATGCTCACTGACGGTCTCCAGGTGGAAGGAGTGTTCGTTGCCTTCCACTCTGAGACTCATCCATGCAAATCATAACTCACCACCCAGATGAGAGTGGTCCCCTTCGGGGGGTCACCTGGAGGGTTCTCCAATGATTGCAGTGATCCTGCCATGGTGCAACATAAGCTTAGTTGGAAAAACTGATTTCAGGCACCACCTTTATTTTTGTCTTTTTAGGGTTTTGGGGTCATTTCAGTATCCTTAATAGTAGCAAGTCTTTCACAGACTCGAGTCTCAGTTTTGATATTTATACATTTGCTTCATAGGAGAAGTTTTATATTTGCTTCATAGGAGAAACTCTCAAGACCTTTATGCCAAGATTCAGAGTCTGGGCAATTCACCTTTTGGGTGAATCCTCAATGTGTGAAGACATGTAGGGTCCCAGAAGTAAAGCATCATCAGCACACAGCTCCCTTGGGTCTCAGGGAAGCTGGCATTTTCCAGTGCAGCCTTTGACACTTTGCTTCAAGCTGAAGATCTTACAAAGTTTATTCACTGCTTGTCTTCTCAAAAAAGCATTATTTTATCCAGAACACGTCAGAACCAGTGTCAGGTTTCTGTATTTTCTATGCACTCCTTAAAATGCATGGCACACAAAAATTTAAAAGATGTTTCAGAGATGCTTGAGCTTTCTTTCTGAAGGAATTTTTAAAAGCTAATTCCCCAGACATAGCTCTAATTAGTACCTGAGCCAGCTGGATCACTGCCGTCTTTGTGGACTGGTGAGTGGTGGGATAATTATGCAGGGCTTTATCATAGACGTGTTCCTACCTTTAAAAATAGAGCAACTGTGCTCTGTGATACTGGACACTGCCAGGTTAAAAAAAGAAAAAAAAAATATATATATATATATATGTGTGTGTGTGTGTGTGGCAAGTGAAGTCATTTACATGAATTCTAAAAATATAATGAAATTTTAAAAGATACTTTAGCCAGCTCAGTATGCTTGATTTTTGTCATTTCTTCCTTTCCATAACTTTTAACAAACACTGAAATTTTTTGTCAACACAAAACTGCTGATACAAGAAAGACAGGTGGAGGTAGGGAGTGCTAGTTGAGACCCACACAGCAGCAGTAGCAGAATTATTGATTCACTGAGCGAAGCTGCTTCATGCCAGGCCCTGTGCCAGCTGCCGAGCATCCAGCAGGGCATAGGACGGGATCCCCAGCCCCACGGAGCTCGTGCCCTGGCAGCCTGCGCCACAGAAATGCCTCTCCCAAACTTCCTTGCTCATGATAAAATTCACCCATCCCCCAAATAAAGCACCAGCAAAAACTTCCTTTTCCCTGAGTTGGAATAGACTGTGATGAATAATTTCTTGGGAACCGCAGAAGATCAAAGAGGGACCCTGGGGTGGGAGATACAGGGGAGTGTCCCTTCCTATGACTCCCTAGTGTGCTGAGGGTAAAGAGCTTAAAGAGCACCAAGACGGTTCCCCAAAGGCCATGACTCCCTGGAAGGACGTTCTTAAAGGCAGCAGGGGATACAGGCACTGTGCTCAGGCCAGAGGCCTTCAGGGGCTCTAAACAGAATGTATTGTAGAGCCCTAGGGCCCTTTCCCTGGGTCTGGGCTGAGCACCTGGAACGTTTGCCTCTGCTACCCACCATTTACCTAGCTTTGCTCACCCAGGGGTTGTTGAGACAATCTCCCTCCTCATGGGAAAACACTGTTCTCATCTTGGTGGCCGCGTCTCTGCGAGCAGGAGCATCTTCTCCTGGCCATTGAGGCATCAGATACAGTCCCTGGAGGAGAGCTGTCCAGGAGCTCCTCCTTTACCTACAGAATCGTCATTG
Source organism: Cacajao melanocephalus (assembly GCA_963573385.1). NCBI lineage: Eukaryota > Metazoa > Chordata > Mammalia > Primates > Pitheciidae > Cacajao > Cacajao melanocephalus. Next base: position 50,400 of record CAUYLG010077741.1, read on the forward strand.
TATGTGACAGTAGACAGTTTTCTTTCATTTTTGGAAAATAAAAGATTTGGTCTGAAATGATAAGTAACTTGTGAATTTGTTGTCTTCCAGGTCTCCAGAGTTCTCGGAGTAACCCCTCCATCCAAGCCACGCTCAATAAGACTGCGCTTTCCTCTTCCCTAAATAACCACCCACAGACATCTGTTCCCAGCGCATCTTCTCTTCACCCTTCACTCCGTCTGTTTTCCCTTAGCAACCCATCTCTTTCCACCACAAACCTGAGCGGCCCATCCCGGCGTCGGCAGCCTCCCGTCAGCCCCCTCACGCTTTCTCCTGGCCCGGAAGCACATCCTGGTTTCAGCAGACAGCTGTCTTCAACCAGCCCACTGGCCCCATACCCTGCCTCCCAGGTAAACACACAGACCAGCCACTATGGTGAAACAGACTGCAAGATACAGGAAGCGCGTTCCTCCTCTTTACTGTTTTGGGTTATAGCCACGATTACACTAAGTACCCATGAGGCCTCGAGTGCAGTCCATTCACTCTTACATGTGAGATCAGAGCAGAAGTGTCAATAATGCAGAATGAATTCATGAGTTTCTTTTTTTTTTTTTTTTTTTTTTTTTTTTAGAAAGGGTCTCACTCTGTTGCCCAGGCTGGACTGCAGTGGCACAATCATGGCTTACTGCAGCCTTGACCTCCTGGGCTCAAGCAATCCTCTCACCTCAAGCTTTGAGTAGCTGGGACCACAGGCACGCACCACCACACCTGCCTAATTCTTTAATTTTTTTGTAGCAACAGGCCCTTGACAGGGCCTAGGCTGATCTCAAATGCCTGGGCTGAAGCCATCTTCCCAGCTTGGCCCCGCAAAGTGCTGGGATTACAGGCATGAGCCACCGTGCCCAGCCTAATTAATGATTTTCTATATAATAATACCAGATGGCTGGGCATGGTGGCTAATATTTGTCATCCCAGCACTTTGGGAGGCCGAGGTGGGCGAATCACAAGGTCAGGAGTTTGAGACTAGCCTGGCAAACACAGTGAAACCCAGTCTTTACTAAAAATACAAAAAATTAGCTAGGTATGGTGGTGGGTGCCTGTAATCCCAGCTACTTAGGAGACTGAGGCAGGAGAATTGCTTGAACCCAGGAGGCAGAGGTTGCAGTGAGCCAAGATCACAGCACTGCACTCCAGCCTGGATCACATAGCTAGACTCCATCTCAAAAAAAAAAAAAAAAAGATTTGCTGTGTTGATTACTCTCTAAGGAATGTTGAACGATCTGCAGTCACTAACTCACAAACTTGGGGCTGAGAGGAACAGTAGATTACAGAGAATGCCATTCAAGTAAGTCTAAGATAGCTAAGGGAACCAGGTTAGGATTTCAAAGTTGGCATGGAAAATCAGTTATTGACTCTGTAAGTACATTAAGCCACCGGGGAAAGCCAAAGAGAACATTTAATACCTTCCGGAAGCTTAGATAGTGGATTAGACCTTCTCCCCAATTATCCACAGATTTCAGAAACAATACTTTCATTGTTCATGAAATACTAAGTATAATGAGGATTAGATCTCTTGTAAGGACGAAAAGAAGTCTGTTGAGAACGAGGCACATTTAAAAGTCACAAACCCATACAAAGAAATTGAAAATTTAGCTGGGCACGGTGGCATGCACCTGTAGTCTCAGCTACTCCAGAGTGGAGGTGGGAGGATCGCTTGAGCCCAGGAGGTCGAGGCTGCAGTGAGCCAAGATAGCGCCACTGCACTGTAGCCTGGCAACAGAGTGAGATCTTGTCTCAAAAGAATAGCTCATTACAGAAATGGAGGGTTTGAAATATCCTATAAATGCTAAACTCAGAAGTGGGTCTCCTTACCATAATCACTGAGGAATGTATGTATTTTTAACCTTTGGCCATACCCTCAATCTGTTATAACATTAACTACTCACCACCTCGCCATAAATTAGTAATGATTTAGCAAGGAACAGTTGACAGAACACAACAGAGAGTTAGAGGATCTTGTTATTAGTCACTCTTTACCAATTACTAGCTGTGGCATCTTGATTGTATGAGTAATCTCTTTTGGGCAAGGGTGAGAGGACATTTCATAATTTTTAAGTCTCTGTCGCCCAGGCTGGAGCGCAGTGGCATGATCACGGCTCCCTGCAGCCTTGAATTCCTAGGTCCAAGCAATCCTCCTGCCTCAGCTGGGATTCTTCAAGTAACTGAGACTACAGGCCCATGCCACCACACCCAGCTAATTTTTTAATGTTTTGGTAGAAACAGGGTCTTCCTGGGCTGGTTGTGTGCCTCATGCCTGCAATACTAGCACTTTGGAGTCCAAGGCAGGAGGATCACTTGAGGGCAGGAGTTCGAGACCAGCTTTGTCAGCATGACGAAACCCCATCTCTACTAAAAATATAAAAATTAGCTGGGCGTGGTCGCACACACCTGTAATCCCAGTTCCTGAGGAAGCTGAGGCAAGAGAATTGTTTGCACCTGAGAGACAGAAGTTGCAGTGAGCCAAGATCGCACCACTGCACTCCAGCCTAGGTGACAAAGTTACTCTGTCTCAAAAATTTAAAAATTTTTTTTTAATTTAAAAAGAAAAAGAAACAGGGTCTCCTTATGTTTCCCAGGCTGATCTTAATCTCCTGGGCTTAAGTGATCCTCCTGCCTCAGCCTCCCAAAGGGCTGGAATTAGCCAGTGTGCCCTGTGCCAGGCATGAGCCTCTGTATCCTGCCATAGTTTTTATTTTTTTGAGATAGCGTTTCACTCCGTCATCCAGGCTCGGAGTGCAGTGGTGTGATCACAGCTCACTGCAGCCTTGAACTCCCTGAGCTCAGGTGATCTTCCACCTTAACCCCTCAAGTAGCTAGGACTACAAGTGTGCGCCATCATACCCAGCTAATTTTTGTATTTTTTTTTTTTGTAGAGATGGGGTGTCACCATATTGCCCAGGCTAAATAATTACTGTTTTTGTGGTTCTTATGTTATTTGCCTTTAATTTTATTTAACAAGATTCTTTTATAAGATAAATTAATGTGGCTAGACACAGTGGCTCTGACCATAATCCCAGCTACTCGGGAGGCAGAGAACGGAGGACTGCTCGAGGCCAGAAGTTCAAGACCAGCCTTGGCAACATAGTGACACCCTGTCTCTTTAAAAAAGGAAATTTTAAAAAGTGAATGTTACTCATGCACATAGTTTAAAAAGTCAGATAGTTCTAAAAGACTTGTTACAGAGAAGCAGCTGTTTTTCCCCCTTTTCTCAGGCATATTTCTCACTGCCTAGAGACGGCTACTATCAACCATTTTACCTACTCTCTTTGGTATAACCATGGTTTTCTGGTTTTTTGTTGTTGTTCTTTTTGAGACAGAGTCTTGCTGTGTCGCTGAGGCTGGGGTACATTGGGGCAATCTTAGCTCACTGCAACTTCCACCTCCTGGGTTCCAGAAATTCTCCTGCCTCAGCTTTCCAAATAGGTGGGATTACAGGTGTGCACCACCACGCCCAGCTAATTTTGTATTTTTAGTAGAGACAGAGTTTCACCATGTTAGCCAGGCTGGTTTCAAACTCCTGACTTCAGGCAATCCCCTCACCTCGGCCTTGGTTGTTTCCTTGTTTGTTTGCTTCGCTGTCTGGAAGAGTGTCGAAGCTTTATCTTCCAGCCTTCTGTTGAGGTTCCCATTTCTGCTCTCATTTTTAAATTGTTACGAGTTTTTTGTTCTGAGTGTTCTTTTTTAATAGCATCATACTTATTCCACAGATGCAGTATCATCTTTTCTCTCACCAAGGTTTTTAGTGGTTTTTTCTAATTTATCTTTATTTTTTATAATAGAATTTGTCTAAATTACAGAAAAGTAGAGAAAATAATACACTGAGTCCTCCCATACCCATCATCTAGTCTCAACAATTAACATTGTTATCTTTTTTTTTTTTTTGAGACAGTCTCGTTCTATCACCCAGGCTGGAGTGCAGTGGTGCGATCTCAGCTCGCTGTAACCTCTGCCGTCCAGGTTCAAGCCATTCTCCTGGCCTCAGCCTCCCAAGTAGCTGGGACTACAGGTGCACGCCACCACACCTGGCTAATTTTTGTAATTTTTAGTAGAGATGAGGTTTCACCACATTGGCTAGGCTGGTCTCAAACTCCTGACTTTAGGTGATCCGCCTGCCTCAGCCTCCCAAAGTGCTGAGATTACAGGTGTGAGCCACCATGCTGGCCTTACTGTTTCATCCATACTGTGCATTTAAAAATTGCAAATATTTCAATATATATCTCTAATAGAAAAGGATTTTCTTAGTAGCCTAAATATTGTCATGCTAATTTTGTTATCACAACTACTTCACACTGCGCAAATCTTTCCAAGATTCGGTGTGTCTGCTTTGGCCTCTGACTCTCACAGCAGATGGTTTCCTCAGGGCTGAGTGATCCTCAGTGCTGTGCTCATGTTGAGGAACAAGACACCGAGAAGCTGGCTGGCAGCTCTGTGCGTGTGGGCAGGCCTGTTGAGTGTGCTCTTCACCGTAGAATGATCTAGCTTGATCATTTCCTTGAGATTCTTCTGGTGTCATAAGTTTTAGGATTTTTTCTGGCCAGGTGCAGTGGCTCACACCTGTAATCTCGGCACTTTGGGAGGCCAAGGCGGGTGGATCACAAGGTCAGGAATTCAAGACCAGCCTGGCCAGCATGGTGAAATGCTCTCTACACCAAAAATACAAAAATTAGCCATGCATGGTAGCATGTTTCTGTGATCTTAGCTACTTAGGAGGCTGGGGTAGGAGAATCGCTTGAACCCAGGGGGTGAAGGTGGCAGTGAGCTGAGATCATGCCACTGCACCCCAGCCTGGGTGACAGAGTGAGACTCTTTCCAAAACAAAAAGATTTTCTGTCTTAGGCCTCGTGAGGTTCCCTAAAGGACACATTTCCAGGGTCACACCTCAGCATATGCCTGGATTCCGGCATTCTAGAGCCGGGCTGGGAAAGAAAGGTGGAGATGTTAAGATTCGATCATGAGATTTCTTCGAAACTGTTTTCAGTACAGTGCCTCACCTTCTAAGAACCAGAGATCCTTCGTTTTATTCTCTCAGGAGTAGAACCTTCCAGTCTTCTGGCAGGCGGCGGAGGGGGTGAGGGCAGTACACAGCAGCACACTGGAGCCAGGGGCTGTGCAGGTCCCACTCCCCCTTACACAAACTTTGACCAGAACCATCTGCTTTCAGCTCCAGCCCCTGCTCCCTGCTGTCCCCAATCGCAGAGGCCTGTGGGGAGTTAGTGGTGCGAATGAGACTGCCTCCTGGTTTTTCCTCACTGAGGATGTGAGATTGCTTCCTGCTTTTTCCTCACTGCCAGCTTACCATTGGATTTTCTCAGCTCTGCTAAGCCAGTTACCACTTGGCCATCTGCTTCTCATTTTCCAGCTTTTGTAACCATTTTCTTCTCTCCTGTCATCTTGGTCTGCGTGTTTATGATCATTTTGGTGTTCTGTATGCCTATTGCTGGTGAATGTTGGTGCTGTGTCTTGTTTTAACTGGGTTTGGGGAGAGCTAAGGAAGGGCCTTTTTCAATCTTGTATTTTTAACCAGATTGAAATCATGGCTTTAAAAACCAAAATAAAAGTCATTTTCATGGAGAAAACAGCAAATGGGTTAAATTGGCTGTTTTTTTGTGTTTAGTCCTTTTAAGACAACAGAAATTGTCATTGAATGGAACATGCTTTGTGGGGAAGTAAATGTGAAATATACTTTGAAGGAAGAGAAACGGGCTTCTCAGCATTGCAGAGAACACCGTGGTGAGGAAAATCTCAGGTGCCTTCTCACTCTGACATTTCCTAATCCCAAAGGACTTAACACTAGAAGTGCAGAAGCTAATTAGTGGCTCTGTGTGTTTTGCAGATAGTATCCTCAGACCGAAGCCGGCTTTCCTTCCTGCCCACAGAAACTCAAGCCCAGGTGTCCCCACCACCCCCATACCCTGCGCCCCAGGAGCTCACCCAGCCCCTCCTGCAGCAACCCCGCGCCCCGGAGGCCCCTGCCCAGCAGCCCCCAGCAGCCTCTTCCCTGCCGCAGTCAGACTTTCAGCTTCTCCCAGCCCAGGTAAGTCCTGGCAGGAGCGTGGTGTGGAGGGAATGCTTGCTTTGCTCTGAGTTCCAAGCTAAATGGTCACCTTCTTGTTTCCTAAAGGGCTCATCTTTGACCAACTTCTTCCCAGATGTGGGTTTTGACCAGCAGTCCATGAGGCCAGGCCCGGCCTTTCCTCAACAGGTGGGTGGATCGCCCCTGCCTCCCCCTCCCTTGTTGCATAAACTGTACCATTCAGGTTGTTCAGTGTGTAGAACTGACAACCCAGCAGATCAGACACGCCCCTCCCCTGGTTCTGGATATGTTCTGTGGCTAGAAGAGCCTTTCACCTTCTTTGGCCCTGAAACGCTGGCACTGGCTGCCGTATTTAGTATCAGGCTTCAGCAGAGAAACTGTTGGAACAAGTGGCAGGAGACTTCTGATGGCACTCCCGCCACAGAACTGTGAATCACTAATGCTGGAAGGGACACAGCACCCGCCTCGTCAGTGCCCTCGTGTTGAAACCGAGGCACAGGGAGGGTGGCTCCTGCTCCCACCGCAGGGTCAGAAGGCGGTGCAGCATTTGGCCTAGAGCCTGCCTGGGGCACCCGGCACGGGGTGGCCACCCGGGAGAGCTCAGGCCTGGGGAGGGAGGGGACTTCCTTCTGGAGGGCATTTTCATTCGGCCGCTTTCTTCTACAGTTTAGTTTCACCCTGACATTGGCTATTTTTAATATTCCTAGGTTTCATAGTATTCAGTACTATTCAGTAAATATGGACTGGGCTCTACGATGGATTGAGGAGTGGGAGAGGGTGGAGCAGGTGCTGGATTTTTTTTTTGAGATGGAGTCTCCTTCTGTTGCCCAGCCTGGAGTGCAGTGCAGCGATCTGGGCTCACTGCAACCTCTACCTCCCGGGGTTCAAGCAATCCTCCTGTCTCAGACTCCTGAGTAATTGGGGTTACAGGCATGCACTCCCATACCTGGCTAATTTTTGTATTTTTTGTAGGGTCGGGATTTCACTATGTTGACCAGGCTGGTCTTAAACTCCTGACCTCAAGGGATCAGCCTACCTCGGCCTCCCAAAGTGCTGGGATTACAGGCAGGAGCTGCTGCGCCCAGCCAAGAACTTAATAAAACAACTTAAGATAGCATTTCCTAAGCAGGCCACAGATGAAACTTTGTGGGAAGAACCGGTCCTCCATGCCTCCATGTTTCCCAAAGAGCCATTTTTGTCTAGGTAGGAATCAGTGTCTCCCTGAAAAGTGATGGAAACTCCTTCTTTTGAGACATTTTTAAAAATGGGTTAGAGAATTAATTTCAGAAAAGGAACCTAAAATTGGCCCCAGTTATAACCAGTCCTCACAGAGGCTTTCTCATAGAGAAGAGTTCGCCTGAGTCTCCTCCTTCAAAGGCTTCCACTTTCTCAGTATTCTAGAAACCAGGGCAGAGGCCACGTACAGTGGCTTATGCCCATGATCCCAGCACTTTGGCAGGCTGAGGCAGGTGGCTTGCTTGAGCCCAGGAGTTTGAGACCATCCTAGGCAAAATACAGCAAAACCCTGTCTCTACAAAAAATACAAAAATTAGCCAGGCATGATGGCGTGTACCTGTGGTCTCAGCTATTGGGGATGCTGAGGTGGACAGATCACTTGAGCCTGGAAGGTGGAAGTTGCAGTGAGCCGAGATAGCGACACTGCACTCCAGCCTGGGTGACAGAGACCCTGTCTTTAAAAAAAGGGGAAGAAAGAAATCAAGGAAGGAAAGAGTTCAAACTTCCTTGGCTATAGACAGAGCCTTTGAAGGGTTCCCACAAAAGGCAGTTTGCAAAGGCCTTGTTGAGGCTGAGGAGAGATGTCAGACTCAGAGAGGCCACAGAAACCACTACCATTGGTCTCTCCTGGGCTGGCGTAGTGAGCTGGGGAAAGTCACCACACTGTGGCCCTAGGGCTCCCTCCTCCCCCCCAGCGTCTGCCTGCCTCACAAGAATATTCTGCAGTCATTACCACAAGAGCAAAGCACTCTGGGATCCTGGAATACGGGAGTATCTATCAGTTTGCAAGTCAGGTTTTGCTCTGGAATCACATGGCAATATCCGCTTCCTCCCTGGAAGCAGAGGCCGGTCATCCTCACAGCGCAACCTTTGATTCCTCCAGGTGCCCCTGGTGCAGCCAGGTTCCCGAGACCCACAGGACTCTTTCCATTTGAGACCAAGCCCATATTCCAACTGTGGGAGTTTCCCAAACGCCATCCTGACAGGTGAGTGAGCTGTCCCTCAGCTTCTTCACTGCTTTTCTTTTGCTGTGTTTTCAGATACCTTTACAAGATGGTTTAAACAATGTAACATATAAAGCAAAAAGCAAACATCCCCTGGCCTGGCTCGACTTGACTTTTTGAGATGCAGGTGTGCAGCCTTAGAGACAGGGAGGCAGGGCAGTGGGCCAGGCAGTCAGAACCTTTCCTGAAGATTGCATCTTAGGTGACAGATGACTGTTGAAAATGGAAAAACCTGCAAAATTGGGAGTTGTGCAACTGACAAGAATGTAGATTCCAGGGCAAGAGCTATGGGCCTGAGGGTGGTCATTACACATAGGATGGCAGTCTAGGGGCCCTTTGTCAGCTGGTTTTGCTCAGTAGCCTGGAGCCCACACACCTCCTAACACACAGTTTTCCCCTCTGGCCCCCCTTTCAGAAGACGCCAGCTCCAGCCTGTTCAAAGACCTCAGCAGCGCACTGGCAGGCCTACCCGAGGTCAGCCTGAATGTGGATACTCCATTTCCACTGGAAGAGGAGCTGCAAATCGAACCGCTGAGCCTGGACGGACTCAACATGTTAAGTGACTCCAGCATGGGCCTGCTGGACCCCTCTGTTGAAGAGACATTTCGCGCTGACAGATTGTAAACAGACTCCAGTGCAACAGGAGAACGTTTTTCTGCAACAGCCAACACAGAATGGAGCCAGCTGCCACCCCAGGCTTTAGTTATCTTGACATGGAAGGAACCAGTGCCACGATCCAGGCTTTCCAGTGATGTCCCGTCGCAGACACGGTGGCTGTCTGTCTCCAGATCACACAGCCATGTCCTGCTCTGCAGCCTGTAGCCACCTTTGTGTTGCAGCAGGCAGGCTGCTTGGAGCTGCCATGAACTGGAAAGCTCATCTCCACTCTGTCTTTGTACTGGCCATCCAGTCAATCGATGTGTAGAACAGAAAAAAATTGTGTCACGGGAGGCCTCCGTAGCATCGCGCAGTGCTCAGAACCACTGATTTCCGTCCGCACCGAAGGTGGGCCTGGAGCAGCGGCAGGAGGGAGTGCCTCGATGCCTGCTCAGACCTGACCCGGAGGGCGAGCCCCTCCAGCAGGGGACATCCCAGGTTGAGCGGACGCCCCGGCTCTCGTCCATGCCTGAACTACAACATGAAGTTTTGCCGTTAAGTCCGGGGCAGGCTGGAGTCACGCAGATGGAAGCTCAATTCGTTTTCTCCCAGTTGGTTTCTGCTGTTTTAGTACCTTTTCCTTCTGGACCGGCGGAGGAGGAGGAAGACCATTTTCTCCAGTCACTGAAGAGAACCGTGCTCCTTCCTGGGGGGTGGGGAAGGAAGACGCAGACTGCAGGTGGCCTCTGGACAAACTCCAGATAAGCACAGAGCTCCCCACTTAGAGCAGCTGGAAGGAGCTGAGGTGCTAACCACACCCACCGAGCAGCTGAACTTCCCCCATCCTGCCCCGGAGCTGTGTCTCTGTGGACTGGGGGGTTTCATGTCCCCCCCCCCCCAACAGACTGTAAGCTCGAAGGCAGGGACAGTGCCTTAATTCATTGTTGAACTCGTGCGTGGCAGCACATTCGTGTGCTGGAGTGAGTGCTGTGAACCACGTGTGCGGTTGGTGATGAGTGACTGGTCCCCCACGTTATAAGGCAGGCTAATCCGTCGCTATCCCCACTCCCTGCCAAATCTTCTCAGCGCTCTAGCTTTTCCTGCACTCGTGCCTATGGTGAAGCATGCACTTTAATATGCTTTTAACACTAGGTGACCAAACCCACAGTGAAGCTGGGTGCCACGTTCCATGCGGGCAGGTGGGAGCTGTCTTCTCTGTCCATCTGGAAGGGCTGAGCAGGTGGGGGCCCTGAGGGACCTCTCAGATGTTTTTCTCTCACTTGCTTCAAGTAGAGATTCATTCTTTGAGGTTGAAAAAAGTTTATAGTGAAAGGAAGGCCTAATTCATGGAAGCATCTTTAGTCATTAATACCTTCTCATAAAATAAATAGATGGACCAGATTTCCACCACTGTCTGCCTCCTCTAACTTAGGGGAGCCCAGGAGGTTTGCAGGGGCCAGAGCACTGCAGAGGAGGGGTCTAGGCTGTGAGAAGACAGGGTGGAGAGGAGGAGGAGAACCTGAAGGAGAGATGAAAGGACAGCCACTGCCCTTCCAGGAGTGTTGCGGAGGGTCACTAAAGCTCCACCCAGAGGAGCAAGGCTGTGTGAGGAGGGGCTGAATATAGCACACCTGTCCCTGAAGCAGAAGGAGGCTCGCCTCTCCAAACCCCATTCCATTTCTATCTTCGGACCTTGCCTCTAATCTTTAAATAACCCTCAGGGGGTGCCCCTCTGCCTTCCTCTAGAATCCGAGTATTCCTGTTTCACATTTGCCCCACATCTTTGCTGTGGAATTAGGACATCAAACCAGAGTCGTCCTCGCCTGATTCCCAGCTCCAGAAGGGCCTGCCCTCACCAGCCCTGTTCCCAGTTAGTTAGTTAGTTACACTTTCAGACCCCTTTGTGCTCAAGATCTCAGAGGGGGTGACTTTGTTCAAGACCCTTTGGTCATAATGCTACCCCGCACCCCAGTGTGCCAGAAGAAGCCAGCTCCAGTGTCAAAGGCCCCCCCAAAGCTGATCTCATTCCCAACAGGGTATGGTGCTGATATTATAAGGGTTCTGCTTTTATAAAACAGAAGTCCCAGCATAGCCCACTCTTCACATAGTGCCTTACTCGTGGGGGTCAGCACAGCAGCCACTCTGTCGGGCAACAGGAGACCCCACGACCTACACAGTGAACCACATTGCCCACCAGCATCCTCCAGGTGCCTTGCGAAAACCCGGGGCCACCAGGGGGAGTGAGTGAGTGATTGGGAGAGTGTACTGGTGGCAGTATGGTTTAGCACTGAATTCAGTTTGTCCTGAGGTCTATCATTCCGATCTTTCCTTGTGAAAGGGTATGGGCATTTTACAACTCACCACTGCCAGGTCGGGTGGGTCCCGTTGGCCCAAAGCACGTGGGCCTGCACTCACTGTGGCCTTTGTAACAAAACCAGTTGTGGCCCTCAGCATTTAAAGTGGCTCCATACTTCTTCACAGTAAACTATGCTTCCATATTTAGTTTTGTCACAAGAAATCGATCATCGTACTATTCTCACTTACAGCAGTTAAACAGCACAGAACTAAAGCCTGTCTGCGTTTCCACTTTCTGTATGATTGTGGGTTTTAGGGCATTAGGAGAAAGTTTTCCTGATCATGTCGGAAGTTCTTTGTCCCTTTTCCATTTCTCCTCCATCTACTGTCTGTTACCTGAGCTGAAGCGCTGCATCTTCAGTCCAGATGCGCGTTTGGAGACACTGCCCATTCCGACTCGTTGGCTCTTCTGATTTATGCGCAGATGGCTCCCAGCATCCAGTGCTTTGTGGATGGGACCGTCCCAGCGACTCATCAGCCTTCCGGCCAGTGCCCAAACCCGGGGCACCCTGTTCAACTATATTTAAAGATTGGAATGTGTATAAAGTTGCTTCCAAGTTTTATAATGCCTCATTTTTCATCTTTCGTAATTAAAAGCAGCACAATGTGGTTGCCTCTGCATTTGGTGGTGTTTTTCTTCACTTGGGTGAGGGCTTGCTAGGGAGCCTTGCTCTCTCATCACCTCCTGCTCAGCTCAGCCTGCAGCTGGGATTGGAGGGGCAGGCCCTGCAGCAGCCACAGGTCAGACCGTCTTGGAAGAACACTCAGTTCCCTTAGCAGGAACCGACCCAGCCCTCTCCCGCCACCAGGGCGCCCACGCCCTCCTCTTAAGGCTTTCATCAGACCACACAAGGCCTCATCTCCTCCCATCCAGGCCATAAGGGCCAGCTCCCTGCACGTCCCACCTCCTCCCCATCCCGTCCCATGGCCTGTGGTGTCTTCCCCAGCATCCCTCTGCCTTATGAGATTCCATTTCCACATCAATCTGACATTCCAGGGCCTTCTACGTGGCCCTCTCTGATGGCGCCCCCCCTCAGCCTGTGAAGATGCCCAGTGTCGTCCTTCCTCAGAACAAACAGCAGACACCTCTTCCACCACCTCCCCGCCCATCACCCCTCATGCCACAGCCCTGTGTCAGGACATTAGCTCCCTTCTGCCCGCAGAGGAGGATTCCCCCCTCTCCTGCCTCTGTCCAAGACCCTTTGATGTCAGCCACATCCTGTGACCCTTCCAGACACAGAAGCCCTTTTGGCCACTCCTCCCTCCAGAATCCTTGCTGGCTCCAGTAAGGCTTTTCTCCATATTCTACTGCCCAGGCCCTGCCTGTCTCCTACCATCCTCCCCATCCACCATCCCAAACCACCACCTCCAGCCCTCCAAGGACAAGACCCTCATGCTTGGCACTCTCCCTACCTGCCTGTCAGCCAGGACTCGGCCACGCCTTGTTCTCTGGAGATCCAGGTCCACTTGCAAGCAGTTGACATCCAGCTTCCCCACAGGGCCCCACACTCTGCAAGCACAGGGGCCTGTTGATGTGAATGCCATTTCCCCAGTGCCTGGCACACAGTAGGCTCGAAAACTCTGCAAATACTTTCCACTGCTGACAGCAGCTTCCCTCCCTTGAAGCTCAGCCCCCACCACCACCACCACCATCATCATCATCATCATCATCATCAAGCTGGAGACCAGCTGTTCTCCAAACACCTCCTCCTCACCCCCTCCTCCTCTTCCACACCCCTTCTCCTCCTCACCCCCTCCTCCTCCACACCCCTTCTCCTCCACCCCCCTTCTTCTCCACACCCCTTCTTCTCCACACCCCCCCTCCTCCACACCCCCCTCCTCCTCACCCCCTCCTCCTCCACACCCCTTCTCCTCCACACCCCTTCTTCTCCATACCCCTCCTCCTCCACACTTCTCCACACCCCTT